>MU228483.1:1538249-1558936 GCA_018584345.1 Thuja plicata
CACTTCTGATGACCTACCCTGTTAGGAGTATTACAGTGGAGACCTATTAAGATCTACTTCATTTGAAGCTTTAGCAACACTGTTAAGTGTGCACTCTGTTAAGAGATTTGTAAAGAACTGTTAAGTCGACCTTCTACAAAAGGATTTTAGATGTTATGCACTTGTTAGAATGCAACTACATAAGTCTTTGATCTGATGATGTATGCAATCTCTAATTTTTTATAATAGATCCTATTAAGCTTCATACATATAAGTAATCATCCTTCCATGATTGAATAATACCTTTATCTGCTTGTCGGTAGCCTCTGTGTGTTCTTGACAACTGATGTGTTCTATTTATGACCTTTGCATGAATTATGCCTTCTACTCCTTAGATGCTCTGCATGGCTATCAACAACAATGAATTCATGTACTCACAATTGAGTTTGAACATCTATTTATACTAACTTAGGCTCAATTCTTGATTCATGCATCGCAAGTTAACTCTAGATCCAAGGTTTACAACTTGACCTTGATCTTTAGTTAGATATGTTTTAAATCCATTAGGATGCTTTAAAACATTTACATAAAGCTTGCTTGACCCTCAAGTTATGATTTAAAACAAATAAAAACTCTATAAATAGAATTACATTGCTTTATCCGTCGTGTAAAAATCATATCCACAATTTCCGGGTTCTTTAACTGACTGTCGGTTCTGACAGTCGGTTTTCTTGGTCGCTGGTGTTCCTTTCTTGAACTTGTCATCGGGTATGCCTTTTTTATTCTTGTCAGGTTAGTTCTCAAAATTGTGTCGCCGGTAATGCTTGTGGTCGCCAGCGTTGCTTGTTGATTCCATACTTAACATTTTTCTTGTGACCTTTGTATTATGTCGAGTATGCTCGCTATTCGTCGGTAATGCTTGTAATCGGCCGGTGATGCTTGTAGTCTGGCGGTAATGCTTTAGTCTGTCGGTGATCTCTGTCAATGTTTTTCACTAAGTGTACTAATGGCAAAATAATTTCATCACCCGCAATTGTGAGTTCAATTGAAAGCCAAATTCTCTTTTAAAAGATGATATCTCCCTATTCGTATTCCATAAAATGTTAGTTACGTGTGAAAGATTCCAATGCGAACAATAATGTTTATTAACATTTATGATAGCTTTTAATATTTTACTTAAAAATTAAGTGTTACAATGTATAGAGGCGAGTGCATTTAATTTTTGTGCATTGCAATGTTTGCATGTAATTACGTCGTAGGTGTTTCTATTTTGAAAGAGGTCAAGCTAAATATTTACATCAATGACTGCAATGTTTAAGATCCAATAACTCCCTTCAAGGCATTGTTGGTCGTCCATACTAAACCATCGATGTCCAAACAAGTGAACGTTACGGAGTTGGTTTATTAAATTAGTTGGTTCATTCAATTTTACATTGCGTGGATTGGATCAACAGTTTCTAGCATTACAGAAGTGTGATGACTACTGAAGGTTGGATGGCCATTAGATTCTCCTTTTTGTTGTAGTCAAAGCCAACTAGTAAATACTCGAACATATAATACCACTGGTACTGTCATTGACTGTAGTTTTGTATATTTGTTCACCTTTTCCTGTGCATACACTTTTATTGATACGATGACCTTCACTGCCGCCTTGTCCAGGGCATTTTCTTTGTTGAGCTCCATAGTAGTGGGATTAAGGAATTTCTTCTCCAGAGTTGTGGGATTTTGATATTTTGTGTCGGATTTGGAATTGTATCTTGTTCTGGACTTGCTAGAGTCTGGTGTTTCAGAGTTTCTAGAAGATCGGTGTGCACATCTTTATAAGCTTTGTCGCCTTTTCACCAGATCTCCCGACGGTGAAATGGATCTGGTATATCCCATCAGATTCATGTCTTTGCAGATGTTGTAATTTAGGGATTTTGATTTCTTGATTTCTGTTCCTTTCTTTGATCCTTATCTAAATCCATCTCCTTCTAACATTTCTTCCAGGGATGCCATGATTTACAATACCTATTTTTCCCTGGCGATTGAAATCTTAAGGCTTGTATAGTAGTTGCAGAAAAAGGAACCTATTTTAGAGAATTGGCAGGGTTTGAGAGAATTGGCAGGGTTTGAGAAGCTCCCCCATTGGTCCAATGTAGCAAATTTTCATCGCCATGCCATTATAACCAATTTCTTATTGTCGTATGAGTTGGCAGGTGTATAAGAAATAACGTGAAGGATAAAAAAAGTTTTATTTTGGTCAGTGCTTTTTTCCTCATCACACTGCTCACATGACACTAACGTTTATGCTATATTTTATCTTCTTTTTCCATTTTTGTATTTTGTTTATTGTTGTTGTTTATTATAATATGGTTATACAATAATTTTTTTATAAAATAATGTTTTCAAATTACGTTTAAAAAAATTTGTTTAATATTTTTATTTATAACATGCAATCGTTCATTTCAATATTCTTGCCAATATATAATCTTAAAAGGGAGATTTTTGATTGTGTGATTATGTATATTCTTCAATGTCCAGCTTAATATAAATGTACACCTTAAATTAATATTGTGTCTGCATATTTTAACACCATACTTCTTGTTTAAGTAATTTATAGCAAATCAATTGAAGGATGAAAGTTATAACAAAAATTTAAACAATTATATTTCGCTTCAAAAAAGTTTCAATTGTATTCATTGAATTTAAATGAAATTCATTAACGACAAAAAATAAAAAATAGAAATTCAAAATAGAGGCTTGTGGTGGAGAATGATGGTTGGGGTATTGAGCATTTGTAGTGTCACTTTCCTCTTCCTCCACGGTGACAGAGAGAAGCCATTCATGTCTGGTGATAGAATTGAGTCCCATCGATGCATGGCCAGTGGAACATGGCTCGTTCCTTTGTTAGGGCATGTAAGATCAAGCGCCACTGGCTTTGCTTCACCAATGAATGCAAAATTGAGAGACCTCCATCCGACAGAAATGATACCCTCAATAAAGTCACCAAAAGTCACATCATTATTGGAAAACTATAGACAGGTAAAATTCTTCCAATGGGAGTCATTGTAAATTCCACCAGTTGAAATTGTTAGATTTAATAAAATAGGTTGGGGCTTTCCTCATGAAGAGATGGATGGATAGAGAGAGGTAGATGTGTCTAGATGGAGTAAAAATGTGTGGGGGGGGGGGGGATAGGGTGNTGTATGTGAGGAGGGAGAGATAGGGATAGCAAGAGGGAGGGGTGCAAAAGAAAGAGCAAGATATAGTGTAAGGATATAGAGAGAGGTGTGGAGATGGAGATTGAGAGGAAGAGGGTTATGGAGAGGAGAGAGAGGGGGGAGAGTGCAGATGGAAGATGTAAATATTTATAAAAAAAAATAGAGAATGAGAGAGGGATACATATAAAGATAAAGATATAAGTAGAAAGTAATATATAGAGGTAGAAAGGGTGAGATATATAGGTAGAGAGAGTGATAGAGAGATGACAAGATAGAGATACATATAGAGGGAGAGATGAGAGAAGAAATATAGAGATGTAAATATTAAAAGGTATAGGAAAGGGGTGATGGAGAGAGATGGTTGGATAGGGATATAGATGAATATAAAGTGGGAGGATGGGGAAAAATAGATAGAGAGTTTGAGATAGATCAAGAGGTAAAGATAGAAAGAGATCTAGGGAGATATAGAGGGAGACATAGAGAGGGAGAGATAGAGAGGAAGAGTTATAAATATATATAGATGGTGAGATATATTGATACAAAGATAAGGAGATCTAAAGAGGATGAGATGGAGTGACAAACAAAGAGACAAATACTTAAATGACCTTTCCATAACTCTATGATGTTCCCGTTGCACACTAAGGTGTGATTGCTAGTTTATTTGGATACCAGGAACATTGAATTTATTTCTTTTGGTTCACCTTGCATTTCCTTTAATCTTTGACTCCTTGCATTTGCTCCGTCAACAATATCAATATCATGTTGTATACTATGTGGTAGAGAAACACTACTAATATCGAACTCTGTACATTAAGCATGACTCTTAGTGTCACATTTTTTCAAACCATCACAACACAATCATTTGGTAACAAATATTGTAGTGTCACTCTCATATTGTAGTGCAGGCATTAGTAAATGGGTGTCAAATTCCAAGCTGGTAGTGGAATTCAAAAGGTTTCTTTTTTCTTACACCATTTTTTTGGATGGCCTCCTATAGGGAGTTTGGTTCCATTGTAGGGTTACGCCTCTCGGCATAATAAATGCGTAAAATGTATCAATGATATGATATAAATATTGTTTAATGCAATGCATACAAATCAGATTTAGACATCCAAATGAGAATTAAAGGGAATGTAAGATGTGTTAGGTTCACCAAAATATGATGAAGGTGAACCTAGATATCTAAATTCATAAAATGTAGCGATGATATGATGTAAATATTGATTAATGCAATGCATACAAGTCAAATATAGACATCTAAATTAGAATTAAAGGGAATATAAGATGCATAAGGCACACCAAAATGTGATGAAGGTGAACCTAGATGTATAGAAATGCATAAAATGTAGAATGATATGATGTAAACATTTATTAATACAATGCATACAAATAAAATATAGACATCCAAATCATAATTAAAGGAATGTAAAGTGTTGAGTTCACCAAAATGTGATGAAATAAAATAGGGGATGAGTGGATTTCAATAGGATGGATGGACAAACTAGGAAGCTCACACCTATCTTCAATCATAAATTAGAAGGAATGCTAATCCACTAGGCTCGAGGAGGCTCAAGCACTAAGAGGATGCAATATTTTTTTATGGAGTTGAAAGATGACTATGCAAATGGAAATGTGTGAATAGGAATGAAGAATGCAAGATCTAGGGAAAATATGAGAGGAAAGAAGGAATAATATGTATGTAGACATATCACATACTACAAATCTAATTCTATTACCATATCTAGAAATCTAAAATAATGACTAACTCGTGATCCAAATTCCAACATGGAATGGAAAAAACCGGATGACCTGGAGGGTATAGGGTGAAAAAACTCCTTTGAGGCCCTAGGATGCACCCTAGACCAAACAAATTTTGAAGAAACTTTTGCCACCTGTAACTCTCTGTCAGATTTGGCTATGGCCTTTTTGCAGCTTTTTCACCTGTCACCTACTTGTAGAAAATGGGGAAGATGTTGGGAGAAAGGGGTTTGCCTTAGTCAAACCCCTATATAGGAATTAACCTTGAAATTGACATTAAAATTATTGAAAATGCAAACCTGGTATTAGTAGCAGAGGCTTGAATAAGGGAATAAGATGTCTTATACCATGAATGATGCATGTGTGCTTGAAATGACATCACAAGTGTAGATGCAATAACACGACTTCATAAATACCTAAGAGGAAATCACAAAAGACATGCTTGCATGATGATTTTTATAGCTTTCCACAAGATGAAATATCTTGAAATTCTTGATTTCTTAAATTCTCCTTGCATGCTTGAGATTACGAATGCTTGATTGAATTACTGGATTGATATAGATGCCAAAATTAGGGAGGTAGCATTAATTTTATACCTATCCAAGCCATTTTGAGGCTCAAAACTCAAAGGAGGCTGAAGAGGTTTTGAATATGTATTAAAATCAATATAGTATTCTCCAATTTAAATTTGGGTCACTTTAATGGGGAATGGGGTGCCTCCCAAGGCATGGGGCGACCTATCTCACCTCATGCCTTATGAGGTACCCTGCTCTAGCCAATTAGGGCTTAAAATTAAATTGTGAGTCAATGAGGGTATGAGGATACCCAAAATGCACAAAAAAATCAAGGTTTAAAATTGGAATAAAAACAAAAGTCCACCCATTATGAAATAGGGCATATGTATGCAAGAGGTGATAAATGAATGAAATAAATAAAGGGGGCACACCTAAAATTAAGGGTTCACATATAAATTAAATTAAGAGAGAAGATATATTTAAATATTTATTAATTAAGTACATATCAAAGGCCTATGATGCACGAAAGAATGAACACACACTACAGTGTGTGTTAAATAAGCATGGAATTGCACACTTTAAGAAGTGTGTACAATTTACAACGCTACACTTATAGAGTAGGCAACAAGCTGGAAGACACACTTTTCTAAGTGGGCAATGTTATTAATGATGACTAATGTTTTAGTCCTAAGGGCCCAAGATAACTAAGACGGAGGGGGGGTAAATACGTTATCTAAGATATCTACAAATTTTCTCTTCTTTATCTCAAAAACAACATTCACAAGTTCACCGTTAGATATGCAAATGAAACTTAATCAATAAACACAACTACCACAAATAATGCAACACATAACACAATTTTTTTCATGTGGAAACCCAAATGGGTGAAAACCACGGTGGGAATGAAGACCCACAAATAAAATACTCTTTTGAAGTATACCCTGTTAGGAGTTTACAAAGACACTGTTAGGTGCCACCCAATTATGGGATTTTCCTCTATCCCTATTAGGAGTAACTTTGTGAGGAGATTTCAAACGCAATTTAATAATCCACTCTGTTAAGAGATTTATAATTAAGATTTGTTAGCATCTCCCCGGTTAAGGGATATACAATAGGAAAAATGTTAAGGTCTTTTGATCTATAAAATATCAAATACTTTGCTTGATCAGATCCTATGTAAAACATTCATGCAATCATCAGATTACTTTGGAATACTCTGGCATGATCACACCTTCACATCCATGATATACACACACAAATCTTTAATTTGGTGATATAAATATCACTGCTCAAGCCCTAAGGTGACCACTGCCCTAAATCTCACCTAACACATTTGAAATCACCTTAAAATATTCACGCTTAGTGAGATCATGCCAAAACACACATCCCAATATAACAAACTTCTCTACCAAATAGGTCGGCAACATGATAGACTCAAACAATTAATTTTATCAATAATAGTCAAACATGTTTTGACCAACTCAACCTTCATCTTGATAAAACATCTATATCGGTCAATGTAAAGCCAACACATCACCATAAATGAATTGGGACACATCAGAATGATAGCTGGAATACACATGATTCATCATAACTTGATCATCGATCGCCAAATGAAGATCTATCATCGATAGCTCAAGATCATTGTCACCTTTTACTAAAACAACTTCTGAAACTTCAAAACTTGCTTACCGATCATCCAAAGTCGCAGTAAAAAATGTGAACTCAACACTGTGTCAACAACACAATCCTATGATCACACCACCTAAATCATCATAGATTTGATAAACCGATCAAATCACTCATTGCTAGTCATAGACTGTTTAATAGTTTCCCTGTTATACTTCAGTCAAACATAACTTATACAAATAATATATTCAACAGTTGTGATCATATAATTAGTATTTAGAGACATTCCCACATCTCTCATTGGTGCAGGGGAAGTCCTCCAAAGAAATGAAAAGGAAGAATAACAACTCTTTTGGAACATTTAGTTTTCTTTATATGTGATGTTGTGTTTGTGTGTAATAAGTCCTAATTCATGTTGTGGCATAACCGTGTTTGGCAACCTTATAAGCCAACTTGGTTACATAGACAACTTAGGACATTTTTTGGTTAATTTTGGGTTTTTCTAGTTATTTTTCATTTTAGTGTCGACGTTCAAGCTTTTTATGGGTGTTGACATCTCCAAAATTTTTATTTTTGTCTTTAGCATCTTTTCTTGCTATTTTGAGAAGTTGTTGTTCAACAACTTTTTTTGTCTTCGTGCAAAAGTTGGAAGTCAAAGAGTTTCTTGTGAGAAACTGATGGATTATTTAGATTTTAATTTCCCTTGAAGGTAATAAATAAAGGAGAGTGAGAGGATGAAGTAGAGAAGCTTTGAAGGACTATAAGAATGAAGCAACTTTTGAATATACTACAATTTCCTACAAATTTGAGAAATAGTGATTTCCCACGTGCGTGAATGGATTGATCGAAATGTGAAACCTATGTAGGAGACTAGGAAATATTGTTACCTCTCATTTTCATCCACTTTTAGCAGCTTGAGTTCTATATTTTGTGAGAAAATCAAAATTTTGTGCAGACTGGTCCGTTAAAACAGTTTTAGCTAGGGTTGTTTTTGAAATGGATGTAGTTTGAATTCCCACTATTGATTTTCATTGACCCTTGGTGGAATTCAAGATATTCCAATGTATTTTAAGATTCTTCTTTTAATTTTTGTTTTCATGCAGGGGGGAGTGAGAAATTTGATGCCCTAGGTGGACATCCTCACATGGCCACCTAGAAAGTATTGGTTTTATGTTCATAACTTTTAATGGGTGTCGAGATAGAAGGTCTATATTTTTATTTGAATGTTTTTTGGATCCCTCAACTCCTAGAAGTGTTTTTTTGGAGAAATGTTAAAGTTAAAGGGTAGTTCCTTTGTTAAATGGACCTAATTAGCCCTTTGCAGGTCACTACAATCCTGCAAGTTTAGATGTCTTGGTGTTGGGTTTGAAATATATACTTTTGGGATCAGTAGGAGTTCCGTATTGGGTATTTGAATACATATTTTTTTTATGAGGGTGTGTGGTAAAACGATGAACTAACTAGGGAAAACAGTGTTCACAGGGCTACAAGGAGTTTAGTGGATTTGTGAAGCAAGTTTGTCCCAATACAATGGGAAAATAGAATGAATGGATTGGATATGTTATGCTACCCATGTTAAGATTTTTTCCAAGCCCTTGGAATTTCCACTCACATTATCATTGATTTGGGTGCTTAGGTCCAAGTACCTCCTTTTTGGAACACTTGCATGCAAATGGGCATTAGGAGAGTTTGAGAATTTATCAGTGGTTTGATAGAATCCTATATGGTGTATAAAGTCCTTTGTCGAAGCCCTAGAATTGATTGTCCCTCTAGTGGTGTTCCAGAGTATTGAATCTGCATCATTTTTTATATCAAAGCATTTGGCTACTTTTCTTGGAGAAGAAACTTTGTTTATGTCATATTTAGAATCTTTTGTTGGTAGTTACAACATGGTGACTAATGCAGAGCTTGCTAAGAAGGTGGAAGATAAATAAGAAGAGAACATGATGTTGAACAGAAAGATTAGAGCAGTTGACAGACAAGTTGGACCAAGTAGAAAATATTGTAGAAAAGAAATAAGAAGACAGACAAGGAACATATGAAGATGAATAAGAGTAAACACCTAAAGAAGGACTGAATATACTCGAGGATAAGAAATGTTTCCTGAAAGATTTAGAAAGTTTGGTAGGTAAGACAATGTAGTTACCCATTTTTTATGGGAAAATAAATGTTGAGGTTGTGATAGATTGGATTGAATCCTTAGAGAATCACTTTGAATGTGAAGGGATCACTGAAGCACAAAAGGTGAAGGTAGAAAAGTCTAAGATGAAGGGAGCAACAGTAACTTGGTGGAACTTTATTCAAGAGGAAAGAGCTAAGGATGACAAGAAAAAGATCACATTATGGAAGATGATGGTTGCTATGGTGAAGGAGACATATATACCAGAAGACTATGAGGTACGATTGCATCAAAGGAGGCAAAACCTAAGGTAGAGGGATATGGACATCAACACCTATATTGAGAAATTTCAGATTTTGAGTCTTAGATCAAGAATCACATAATATGAATGTGTCAAGGTAGCAAGGTACCTAAATGGTTTGAGAAAAAATATTCAAGAGGAACTGTAATTGTTGAGTCCTAATACAGTATCAATATGTTATCAATTAGCTTTGAAAGTGGATGAAAATTTTAGGAGGAGACAAGATTAAAATAATAGAGGCAGGGGAAAACAATCATTTAGATGAAGAAGCCAATCAAGGGGAATAGGATGTAATTTAAAATCTCAAGGTGAAAGCAATCAAGAACCAAGTAGGACTGATAATTTTAGAGGGAGAAGACCAAATTTTAGAGGACGGTCACAGGGAAGAGGTAATGGACCTATTAAATGCTTTAGTTGTAATTAAGAAGGACACATGGCTTACAAGTGCCTAGAGAAGATAGGGTCTTGCTCTCAAGGAGAGAGGAGAACTCATTTGGTCAAAGAATATGACTCTTAGAATAATATTGATTCCTATGGCTATCCAGATAAAGGTGAAGCACTTATGTTGAGAAGAACACTCCTACATGAACTAATCACCAAGGAACCACCTCAAAGAAGATCACTTTTTAGGACAAATTTCAAAGCTGGGGGAAGGGTATGTAAAGTCCTAATTGATTATGGTTCAACATAGAATTTTATTTCTCTTGAAATGGTTGAAAAGTTAAAATTGAGAAGAGTTCCTCATCCTTGCCCTTACAAAGTCTCATGGCTCAATAAATAACAAAAAGCTCTTGTGGATGAGCAGTCATGGGTTGAATTTGAAATTGGAGCCTATAAGGACAATTTTCTAGTTGATGTGGTGAAGATGGATGCATGCCACCTTATTTTTGGAAGGCCATGACAATATGACTTAAAAGACCAACATGATGGATTTAAAAACACCTATACCATAACTAAAGATGGTAAAGTGATTGAATTGTTACCATTGGCATAGATAAATCAAGAAGAGTCTAAAGGAAAGATGTCAAGATAATGATGATGGGTAAAAATATATTCTTGAAGGAAGTAGAAGGTGATGATTACCCTTTCTTTGCACTCATACCAATGCTTAAGGAAAAGGTGGAGTCTTTTCCAATGGAGATGATTGAGACTAATGAATCTACAAACAATGACAATAATGTTTTGAAGGTAGAAAATGCAGATAAAAAGGAACCCAAGTTGGATGAAGAAGTGGCTACCATTCTTGACAAATATTAGGGTATAGTTGCAGATGATATGCCAAGCAGTCTACCACCAATGAGGGAGATAAGTGACTGTATAGATCTCATACCAGGATCAATAGTCCCTAACAAAGCAGCCTACAAACTGACACCACAACAAAATGAGGAGATGGAAAAACAAATACAAGAGTTACTTGAATCTGGTTTAATTGGCAAGAGCCTATGTACAATACCTATTGTTTTGGCACCAGAGAAGGAAGGAGCTTGGAGGCTTTGTATTGACTCTAGAGCCCTCAACAAGATCACAATAAGGTATAGATTTCCAATGCCTAGAATAGAAGATTTACTTGATTATTTGTGGGGTGCAAGATATTTTTCTAAAATTGATTTGAAGAGTGGGTACCATCAAAAAAGGATTAGGTCAGGAGATGAATAAAAGACAATTTTAAAACCAATGAGGGGTTGTATGAGTGGAAAGTGACCCCTTTTGGGTTATCTAACATACCAAGTATATTTATGAGGCTCATGAATGAGGTCCTTAAGGATTCCATATGTAAATTTGTCATAGTCTATCTAGATGACATTCTTATTTTCAGAAACACAAGAGAAGATCATTTGAAACACATAGATATGGTGTTGAAGAGACTGCATGATGAGAAGTTGAAGATAAACATGGACAAGTGCATTTTCATGCAAGAGGAACTTACATATATTGGATTTGTGATCTCCAAGGGTACTCTCAAGATGGATCAAGACAAGGTAAATGCAATCCTTTCATGGCCTACTCCTAGGACAAGCAGAGTTAGGAGCTTTCATGGATTAACCACTTTTTATAGAAATTTTATAAGGGTTTTTAGTATGTTTTGTGCACCTATCCTAGATACTATCAAGGGGGGACAAAAATGTAAGTTTTTTTGGAAAAAATAAGCTAATGAAGCCTTTGAACTCCTTAAGCAAAAGGTAGCCCAATACCCGGTCCTAAAATTCCCTGATTTTAGCAAAGTTTTCCAAATAGAGTGTGATGCTAGCCTAGTTGTCGTAAGAGGTGTCTTGAGTCAAGAAGGCAGACCCATAACATTCTTTAGTGAAAAGTTAAATGAAGCCAAGAAGAGATATTCATCATATGATCTAGATATGTATACATTGGTCCAATCCCTCAAGAAGTGGAGACACTATTTGTTACCCAAGGAATTCATTGTCTATATAGATAACCATGCCTTAAGTTTCATTAATAGCCAAGACAAGTTGAGACATATGCACATGAAGTGGGTGGAAACCTTACAAGCCTACACCTTTTCTATCAAACACAAAAATGGATTTGCAAACAAAGTTGCAGATGTACTAAGTAGGAGAGTGCTTAATATTTCAGAGATTCAAATGAAAAGTGTTAGAATTGATGCATTGAAGGACATGTATGCAACAGATGCAGACTTTGGAGAAGTATATATGGTATGCCTTGATTTGAATGATAGATACAATCATGAATTTTCTGATTATTTGATACAAGGACTTCTCTTTAAGGGAGGACAACTATGCATCCCAAAGTGTTCCATGAGAACCAATATCATTCAAGAAAATCATAGTGGTGGCTATGTTTGGTCAATTTGAACTAGATAAGACATTGGATCTTTTGATAATACATTACTTTTGGCCAAAAGTTACAAGTTGATGTTAGGAGGTTTGTTGAGGCATGTTCTGTTTGTTAGAAAGCCAAAGGAAGAAGTACAAATGAAGGTTTATACGAAACTTTACCCATTCCATCAAGACCATGGGAGAATGTAAGTATGGATTTTGTCATAGGATTGCCCAAGACTCAAAAGGGATTTGATAGTGTTTTTGTTGTCGTGAATAGGTTTAGTAAAATGGCACATTTATTACCATGTAAATCCACTAGTGATGCATCCTACGTTGCAAATATTTTCTTCAAGGAGATAGTAAGAATTCATGGAATACCTTTAAATATTGTGTCAGATAGAGATGTTAAGTTTGTTGGTAATTTTTGGAGGACTTTGTGGAAGAAACTAGGGAAAAACCTATAATTTTCATCAGCCTATCATCCACAAACAGATGGGAAAACATAAGTTGTTAATAAGTTATTAGAGAAACTCCTAAGGTTCTTCACAAGACATTATGGAGAGAAATGAGACTCTATACATGCTCAAGATGGATTTTCATACAATGAAACAGTCAATAGAAGAACCAACAAGTCACCTTTTCAAATTGTTTATGGGATGAACCCAAGGGGAGTGCTTAAATTAAGAAAAGTTCCTAATTCTTAACCAATTAGTACAGATGGAGAATACTTTTTTGCAGCTATTAAGGAGGTTCATAATCAAGTGAAATATCAACTACACAAAGATACAAACACCAAGAAGATCAAAAGAAGAGAGAAGTCACATTTAAAGTAGGAGAACTAGTTTGGGCATTCCTCAAGAAGGAGAGGCTACCAAAGGTCAAGCACACTAAGCTCTTACCCAAGAAGGTTGGACCATGTCAAGTTTTGGAAAAGTATGGGCATAATACATACAAGATCAAGTTACTATCAGACCTTGGCATCTCACCCATTTTCAATGTATGTGATTTGACACCATATAAAGGAGAAGCTACTATAGTTGATGTACAACAATAAGAAGTGACAAAAGATCTTAAGACTTTCCCTAAAGCAGTACCACCACAACTTGAGGTGTTAGATATTAGAGTCAAGAAGACCATAAGGAGAGAATACAAATATTAATTAGTAAAATACAAAGGAAAACCTGAATTGGAGGCAATATGGCTTGATGAACATCAGATTTCCAATTAGGGCTCTTCACTTTAACAAATCATCTCAAGTGGGCTTCAAATTTCTTCAACAGGGGAGTATGGTGTAGGGGCACTCCTCCGAAGCAAGGGAAAGGAAGAATAAAAACTCTTTTGTAACATCTATTTTTCTTTATGTAATGTTGTTTTTGTGTGTAATAAGTCCTAATCCATGTTGTGGCATAATCCTGTTTGGCAACCTTATAAGCAGACTTGGTTACATAGCCAACTTAGGAAATATTTTGGTTAATTTTGGGTTTGTCTAGTTATTTTTCATGTTAGTGTTGATATTAAATCTTTGTATGGGTGTTGACATCTCCAATTTTTTTATTTTTGTCTTTAGCATCTTTTCTTGCTATTTTGAGAAGTTGTTGTTCAACAACTTTTCTTGTCTTCATGCAAAAGTTGGAATTCAAAGAGTTTCTTGTGAGTAACTGATGGATTCTTGGGATTTTAATGTACCTTTAAGGTAAGAATTAAAGGAGAGTGAGAGGATGAAGTAGAGAAGCTTTGAAGGACTATGAGAGTGAAGCAACTTTTGAAAAGACTACAATTTCCTGCAAATTTGAGAAACAATGATTTCCCACATGCGTGAATGGATTGATCAGAATGTGAAACCTATGTAGGAGACTATTAAATATTTTTCCTTTTATTTTCATCCACTCTGAGCATCTAGAGTTCTATATTTTGTGAGAAAATCAATTTTTTGTGCAGACTGACCCGTTAAAGCAGTTTTAGCTAGGGTTCTTTTTGAAATGGATGTAGTTTGAATTCCCACCATTGATTTTCATCGACCCTTGGTGGAATTCAAGATATTCCAATTTATTTTAAGATTCTTCTTTTAAATTTTGTTTTCATGCAGGGAGGAGTGAGAAATTTGATGCCCTAGGTGGACATCCTCATGTGGCCACCTAAAAATTACTGGTTTTATGTTCATAAATTTTAATGGGTGTCGAGCTATAAGGTATAGCTTTTTATTTGAATTTTTTTTGGATCCCTCAAATCCTAGAAGTGTTTTTTTGGATAAATATTAAAGGAAAATGGTAGTTCCTTTGTTAAATGAACCTTGTTAGCCATTTGTAGGTCACTGCAATCTTGCAAGTTTAGATGTCTTGGTGTTGGGTTTGAAATATGTCCTTGTGGGATCAGTAGAAGTTCCATATTTGGTATCTAAATATATAGTTTTTTTATGGGGTTGTGTCGTGAACTGATGAACTAACTAGGGAAAATCGTGTTCATAGGGCTACACAGAGTTTAGTGGAATTGTGAAGCAAGTTTGTCCCAATACATTGGGAAAATAGAATGAATGGATTGGATATGTTGTGTTACCCATGTTAATATTTTTTCCAAGACCTTGGAAGTTCCAATCACATTATAGTGGATTTGAGTGCTTAGGTCCAAGTACCTCCTTTTTGGAACACTTACATGCAAATGGGCATTATGAGAGTTTGAGAATTAATCTATGGTTTGATAGAATCCTATATGGTGTATAGATTCCTTTGTCAAAGTGCTAGAGATGATTGTCCCTCTAGTGGTGTTCCAAAGTATTGACTCTGCATCACCCATAAGGATCATGACCACTAAAACCACTTGACACACACTATTCATCCTTCTCACATATATGGCAACATACTAAGAACAATAGGTTAATACTTGACATCAATGACAAAACAATAACTAATCATCACAACACAAATATGTATCACAACATCAGTTATTCCAACATAATGATCATAACATTGTAGGGGATTTTCAAGGTGTTATTTTGGATGATTAATTAGTATGATAGATAGGGAAAATTTGTGTAAATCTCTAATATATAATGCTACAAGATTTTCAAGAATGTTGAAGTGTGCAAGTTTTGATATCTGGGATGGTGTAGTAGATTTTACCATTATTTCATCTATCTCTAGACATGATGGAACCATAGAAAACAAGAGGTCTCAATCTATTTTGGTTGCGGTGTGAAGAGTTGAGATACAATGGAGGTCAATTTCAGTCCTAGAAAAATGAAATAACTTAATTTTACAAGAAGAATTACAAACGATTAACTTGAGGATTTTTTTAGCATTGATAAACCAATATTTTTACAATTGGTAAAAAAAATGTTCGGAGATGAATATAGATATAGAACCCATGTTAATATTGCTTTATTAGTTTTAGCTTTGTGTTTGGAGGTGGGAGGAAAAGAAGACACAACAGATCACGAAAGCATGTGTGAAGGAAGAATTCATTACCATTTCCATTCCAGGTGAGGGAATCAAAGCTAGGGGAGATTATTGGCTACATATATATATATATATATATATATATATATATATATATATATAAGAGTTTACTCCACCTTTTCATCTATTTATGTTGCAGAGTGCTTGTTCAAACAAGGAGAATAGAAGGGCAGAAGCCTAGTAAGGGTGACAAAGTGTCAAAGAATACTTGTAAGAATGGGAAGTTGACAGAAGATTCAAGACCACTACTAAGAATATGTTGAAGAAGAGGTAATGGAAATTCACCAAGGATGATCATTGGGAGGAACAAAAAATGGAGAAACTAAAGCTAAAAGATCAAAATGGTTATTTTTTTGTTTAAATTTTGATGCTTTTAATATATAGTATATAATGTAGGGCATGGGCTTGATGTTAAATAATTTATAATGTATATTTTGATGTATGTATTCAAACCATTACATATGAAGAAACCAAATTTGTTTTGTATAAAGGGGGATATAAGGGATGGGAATAAGATGTATATATCAGTGTTTTAAGCTACCTCTTCAAAAACTATAATTTTTTTGAGAATCAATATGAAAATATTTTACCAATAAAAAAATCTTGAAGAGTATAGGGAAAGGTTTGGCTCTCTACACTCTAGCTCTTAGTCATTCATATGACTAAGGATTGGGAACTTGTGTTAGAAAGGGGTGGGAACCTAAGTGAGCCCCCTCTAGTTATGGATTTGAAGACTATGACTAGGGCATTAATTCTAGCAAAGCTATTGGTTGCTGGTATGATAGTGAAGGCAAAAGTATTTGTGTCTACACTACTATCATAGTCTTATGTAAAAGTACTTAACTAAGTTTCATAATTTCATTATGATAATGAATAAAAAGGGTGAAACACCATCACTAACACCCATCTAAATGGACAAATATGTATCACCATAATGCATTAAATCGTCATGGGATATATGAATACACCAAATATGAGAAATAAAAGATTGATGATCATTATAGAAGGAATGTCATCGTAAGATGCAATTATGTCACAATGTGTCCTTCATAATATATGTATCAAGAGTCAAATACTACAGAGAAAAGGTGATGCGTCATTAGAATCTAGCATGCTACTATATTATCAATAGAAGAAGTAGAAAATATACAAGAACCATAGATAAATATTGCAAGGGAATCCAAAAGGGAATGAATTATGATAATAAAATTTCAAAATAAAAAAGAAAAAAAGGGCATCTATGATAGTATAATGCCATCATAAATAATATGATTTTTCTTGTATGATAAAATGCCACAAGTGAATCAAGAATAAAAGGACCACATGCCATGATGTATATGCCAACTTCAACAAGAGAACTAGAAAAACATGTCATGGATAGAGGGCCATGACAATACATGATGTAAACTGAGGATCTATTCAAAGGTGGGTGAAATAAGGATATGCTACCAAGCTTCCCAAAGTATACAATAATGATGAAATAATGAAACATAAGAATAAATACAAAAAATTTAAAAATAAGATGTTAATGTTAAGAAATTACATTTCTGAAAACTTAGCATATGTGAGAAACCTTAAGGGGAAACAATATTGTGTAAGAGTGGTTAGATTCACCATCACATAAAGGAGAATACATTTTTGGTAGGGTTAATCCAAGTAATTCAATTAGATGCAAATAAATAAGCATAAATTAACCTAGATTAAATAACTCATAGTTATGGGGTAATGTAATTCTAAATCAAATGTTATCGAAGAAAGCAATTGTGCAAATAAAATTATTTAGCTTTATGATTGAAGAATGTATACCTTTGACGAAGATTTTAAAATTTGACCTACCATTACTATGAACATGAGACATTTGTGCTTATGTAACCCCTCAAATCCTACACAATAATTTTGATTTCTCCTAGGTCCAATATGCCAGTTTAAGCCTTTTTTGCCTATAGATTCAACCCTTGTTGCATAGATCTAGTCTTGCTAAATGTGTACCTCTACTTTTTGACCCTTTATACTTGCCTTTGTCTTTTTTATCTTTTTCCTCTATACCAAAGACACACGATATATAAAAATATCTTTGGAGGAAAACTAAGACATAAGGTTATGCATGATGGATGAGAGTACACATAATAAAAATATAAAAAACTTTTTATATGATGCTCTCCTAAAATAACACCCAAAAATCCTCAGTAGAAGATAAAAGACATTAGACTTCTTTCATATCAATATTAGGTTCATTTTTGGTGCATGAATCAAAATATTCCTAGCATACTCCTTTTTAATAGTGAATAATATTTAGTGTCATTTGTTTGATAACGTTGAAATGAACACAATTATATACCTTTAAATACAAGTATATAACAATAAATTGTGCAAATCTTTGTTGTTTATCTCAAAATAGGAAAAAAATAGAGAAAAATCTAACAAAATATGAATTTTAACTTAAAAATACTAAAGACCAAATGCATAACTATAGGATCAAACCTATATCTATGGAAATGAAACAAGACATAAAAATAATTAGATAAGCGTACAATGAATGTATAATGATACATGTATAAATACATACAAACAAATATATTAGATAAACGTACATAAATATTAAAATAAAGAAAAAATAAGAAAATAATCTACTTCATATAAAATTATATCATTTATCAATATAAAAAATATTAAACATTAACCTAAAATAATTAAGGTTGTGGTCCTATAGAAGGGGACTTCCTAAAAAAATACTACTAAGATTTTTAGGATTATTTTGAAGTTGGCCCATGCTTCTTTTTTTTTTATCGGTAAAAGGTCGTAGCTAGAATTTTTATTAATATATAAATTGAAAATTACTTAGTCTCCATTCGCTACGGGCATTGGTAGGAAAGAATGGAGAAGAAAACCTCCAGTCTAGCCCGGGACTGAGGTCCATATCATTATATTTACATTTACTTATGAAGACATTTCCTCATTTACAGAAAATGGGTCTATCCATTTTTGTTTTATAGACATATATGTGTACATTCTATTACAATTTATATCCTTCGTTATCTAGATGGTTTATTGAAGCCTTTGTCCTGATCAAGCCCTTTTGATAAAAGGGATCTCTGTATTCTCTGATCATACCATTTATGACCCTCGATTCAAGTCTTTACTAATCCATATTTTAAGCTATCCTTATAGGCAACTGCTTTATCCATATATGTTCCTGCATATAACATCTATAGACAAAATACTGACAGATCTCATATGTTAGCCTTCAGAAATTTCCTTTAACCTTTTTTTTTACAAAACTTCTCTATTACTTCTAAGGTATAGGGTTAGTCCACATCCATAAGTTCATTCTAAATACCAGTGTTGCATTCTATTATTCCTCATATTCACAATTTTAAGAACATATCTTTATCCTTAGATACATTTCACATTTCTACGAACATCACTATTAACTGCTTATAAATCACATGAGTTTCTGTGTATTTCTGAATATACCAACGGAATGCATATTTGCGTGTGTGTGTGTATCTGTGTGTGTGTGTGTGTGTGTGTGTACTTATATATATGGATATATGGACATGCGTATATCCATATATATAAGTACACACACACACACACACACACACACACACACATGTACCTGTATATTATTTTATCTTAGAATTTTAATCCATGTTTCAGCTCTTTCTAATTTTGAGACTTTACTCGACATATACCTTTTCAAAGGAAGGTTAATCATCATATCTTATTAATTTTCCTTTTACAATGTCCCTGAATATTAAGAGGCTACACTCTGAAATCCCTAAGTGCTTCTATATCCCAATAACATAATACATCCCTACATAGTCCAGTTATTTCATCTCTATCTTGGAACAAAAAGATATTAAGAATTTAAATGCATTCCATCTGTATCTTATCTATGCATCTTATTATTAAGATATACTCTGTTTTGATCATCCTTGATAATTCATTCAAGTAGGGAAGAGAGTACTAATATAGCATAGCGATCAAGTAACAAAAACTTTATCTGCCCAAAATCATGACATTATAACATGGATAACATATTGTCTGATCATATTATATTCTTAATCTAAAAAAGAGCCTATCTTTATAAGTGTATATCTATACACAATCAACTATGTATATACATGCAAATCCCCATATCTATTCATACTTGTATACACATATATATGTTTCTGAATGCGTTTACCCTTGCCAGTTAATGTCATTCATCATTTTGTGCTTCTAAACTATACTATTTATGTTTTAATGAGAAACCTTAAAAAATGAGACATTGGTATCCTAGTAATTTCTTACCTGAAGTCAATCCATACTGGTATATTTTGACTTCAAAATAAGAGATTACAATGATACATCTATCTGAAGTTTCCTATATTTATGTTGCCTTTATGCTTTTTCTCGTATACCATTCTCTACTTATAGAACAGAAACAATATGATTACAACTCTTCAGTGTTAAATGTAATATTCCCACTTCCATTTGTCCTATCCATATTCTTAGTGATTACTAAAAAGGAATATTATTCTATATTGTCAGAGTTATTTTTGCCTTTATTACCTACCCCCATTTGCTATAATTAGCCTATAATTATATCTACATATTACTACTGCACATTTGGTCTTATGAATCTTTGTATTTTCCAAACTTGACGTGTACCTTTTGGATGTGTCTGTTTGTACCTATGCACTTAGCCGCAAAGTTCTATTATATTGTATTATGTTTCTTCCCTTTTCCTATTCTTTTCCTCAATTGTACAATTTAACACCAGGATACCTATAGATTTGTATCCCTTCTTGAATGAGTTTATGTGCACCTATGTGGGAAAACAATATCAATATATTTTGGAGATAAATGCATGTTTCCAAATATATATAAATATATCAATATATGTATGAGTGTACAAACACACACACAATTTCATATATATATATATATA
>MU228483.1:1577406-1622958 GCA_018584345.1 Thuja plicata
TATATATATATATATATATATATATATTCTTTTATCTTAGAATTTTAATCCCTATTTCAGCTCTTTCTAATTTTGAGACTTTACTCAGCATATACCTTTTCAAACGAAGGTTAATCATCATATCTTATTAATTTTCCTTCTACAATATCCCTGAATATTAAGAGGCTGCACTCTGAAATAACTAAAGTGCTTCTATATCCCAATAACATAATACATCCCTACATAGTCCAGTTATTTCATCACTATCTTGGAACAAAAAGATATTAAGAATTTAAATGCATCCCATCTGTATCCTATCTATGCATCTTATTATTAAGATATACTATGTTTTGATCATCCTTGACAATTCATTCAAGTAGGGAAGAGAGTACTAATATAGCATAGCAATCAAATAACAAAAACTTTATCTGCCCAAAATCATGACATTATAACATGGATAACATATTGTCTGATCATATTATACTCTTAATGGAAAAAAGAGCCCATCTTTATAAGTGTATATCTATACATAATCAACTATGTATATATATGCAAATCCCCATATCTATTCATACTTGTATACACATGTATATATTTCTGAATGCGTTTACCCTTTCCATTTAATGTCATTCATCAGTCTGTGCTTCTAAACTATACTATTTATGTAACGCCCCACCAGGGAACCCAAGAGAGATTAACCTAGAACATGATACTATGTGTGCTGAATATTTTTTTTTTTAAAAGTTAACATAAAGAGACATACATCAATGCGGAAGCAATTACCATTTATACACATGTCTTACACTCACATAGATTACACGACTCAAGGGTTCCATGACATTGAATTACTTAAAGAAAAACACAACTAAACAATATAACAAAAGATTTCATTCGAATAGATAACTCAAATACAACTTACATAACCATAATTACAATCCTCATGGATAACCATGACACCACCATAAACTCACATCCACTGCACATGTCGCAGGGTATGTGGTAATCACTCCAAACTACTTAATTACAATTTTCAGATTAGGTATCACATGCAATACTCTAATATAAGATTTACAATGATGAAATTAAATAATACATGATGAAGTAACATAAAGAGCTCATCTACAAAGAACCATCAAGCACCTGGTACAAGGACGTCGAATCTCAAAGAGTAAAGAATCACTACCACCCGTCCGTGTGGAACCACAAAGGTCCACCCCACCGTACTGAGGAGATAACAACAGACCCCAATCGAATATCCAAAACCAAGAAGGAATAACCACTAAGCAAGGGATCCTGATAGCTCTCTAATTCGGTGTACTAATCATCATAAAAGGTAAGACTCACTAATCCAGAGGCAACTGACAACGTAGGAAATCTAGACTGTGTAAAGGAAGGTGTCATCATGTATGTCTAACCCTTAAGTCTCATCCTAGCAATCCAATGGATTCTGGCACTTAAGTGACCATGCACGGAGCTAATGACCTTTCAAACTGACAAGGCCACTAACTATGCCAAAACTCGCGCCTCGTAAGGGGGCAAGCATTATCTCATCCTCCATCTCAGTCTTTACTAGCACTCAAGCATGGGTGAGGAGACACATATCTTATTAATTCATTTTAATATCTCTCAACATGTCTTTAGTTATCATTTATTAAAGAAACTCCACAATAAGCAATCTAATAGTCACTTCCGGATGTATGCACCCTAAAATGGTCGCCTAGACTTTGGGCCCCATTTATCATTTTATCATTTTATCAATTTTCTGAATCAATGCTTTGCAACATTTTCAATTCAAATCAATTTCCTTGATCAAATTGTAATTAATTCAATTATTTCAATATTTCCTAAGGTTTGATCATTTTTATTTAATTAAAAGATTTAATCTTCCTTTTAATTGAATAAAATTTCTCTTATTTAATTAAATTCAATTTCCCCCATTTAATTAAATATAATTCTTTTAATTTATTTAATTAAAAGAAAACTCCTTTTTTCATTAAATAAATAAAAATACCCACTTAAAGCACTTTATTTAATGAAAAAGGCAATAAATTAAATAAAAATTCCTTTTTCATCACATCTTCTTAAGTGGTGGGTTTTTGCCCCTTAATCGTAGCCTTTGATTTTTTGCCTCTTAATCTCAATTGTTCACTTTCCTTTAAAATGAGACCTCTCCTTCTCATTTGGAGATCATCTTTTTCATAGTATTGTTATGCTCCAGGTTTGGAGAGCAATTTTGGACGAGGATTTGAGCACTTGAGCTTGGATATTGCAACTTCTCTCTTCTTGTCTACTTCTTCTTGCATTCATGGCTACTCATGTAGATTAGATTTATGTTTATTTTCATAGATTAGATTTGCATTTGTATTTCTTTCATAGAATTAGCCATGCATTGTTATCATTTAGATTAATTCCCTTTTATGCATTGCAATCATATAGAGTAGATCTCATTTTCACGCATTTGAATCTCTCATTTTATGGTGTATTTGCATAGGCACTAACTAGGTCAATTTGAGGGCCTCTATTTCACACCTTTGCACTCCATGACTAGAGAGCTATGGATCGATATTTGAGGCCTCATTCTTGAGCAACCTTGGATTGAATGATTCATAGAAGTGTGTCAACATTTATGCACACAACGGACACGGTACTTATTGCAAGCCACCTCCTACTACACATCTAGGTAACCTACCCTAGGCTCAAAGATCTTAACAGATCTAGCATAGGTTGCAACCTACAAGTATACCCCAAATCCAGTATCCCATACAACAGGAACGGTCACATAAAGGTACACATTCAGAAAACAAGATTGAAAGGGTCACCATGGTTAGTTTAGAGTAATAACAGATAACACACACGCCATATAATATCAGAAATGATAAACACTCCCCCCCAGCCTTTGTATACATCCTAGGTCATCTAATGCCCCCAAAAATAACACATGTAAGCAAAAGAGAACCATACAAATGCATAGAAATGAAGACGCCATAAAGGACTGAAAAATGAACCATAACCATATAAACATTTATAGTTAACTCAACATAACCTCCATTCAATTAATAATTTAATCTGAAATAATTAAAGGTCAATTTGCATTAAGACTATTTAAAACTACCTCTCGTAATTAAATAATCAAATCAAAGTATCCATTATTTATATCAAATTAGTTATCTACCCGTAAAGTCTCAAGTTACCTCGTAACTACTCAATTAAAATCAACTTGATTAACTTAAATTAAACAACTACATTTTTACTAAAGTTTTTAATAAAACATATTAATTAAATTAATTGCATTTAATAGTCAATATATTAATTCACAATTAATAATACTACAAATATTAATTCAAATTAATAATTCACTTATTAACTACAATTAACAATTAATATATTAAATTAAGACTATAAATAAAATGTATTAACTAAATTATACATTAAACATAGTTAATAATTAAATTAACTAATAAATTTCATATTTAAATAAATCGCCATAACAAAAGAAATCTAAATTAATAAATAAATCCTAAAACAAAAGTTTGTTTATTAATAATTAAATACATTTAAAACTAATCATATAAATTAATTAATAAAATTACATATTAATAAAGAACGAATTAAATAAAACTTTTTAATATTTAAATTAAACAAAATATTAAAAAAGCAATTTATATTGGGGGGGCCCACGTGGCTCCTCCCCTAGCGCCTAAGGCGCGGGTCATGGGAGCTCGTGCGGTCCCCAGCGCATAAAGCGCTGACCCAACCCCGGTGGGGACAGTGGGTACTGTCACCCACCTGCCTTACGACGGGTGGTGTGACAGCCCACTCCCTACTCGGGGGTGGCGCTAGCCACGAGGGTGGTGGGGATGGGGTCCCACCTCCCCAAAAACTTTATTTTATTTTATTTTTTAAATTTCTTTTTAAAAAATTTTGTTTTTAAAACCACATTTTTTTTAAACAAAGAAGTTATATTTTTTTTTTATTAAATGAAATCCGAAAACGGAAAATAGCAAAAAGGTAAGGGTATTTTGTTTTTTTTAACTTCTGGGTGATTTTATTTAATTTTTCACTAGACTGTACTTTTCCAGGGAGTTGATTTTTTCCAACTTATTTAATTTTCATAATGAAAATACATTGAGACCAAATATTTATTTTTCCCTATAGTTTAGACTATAGGCAGGATTTGATTTTCAATTTCTAGGAGATTTATAAGAGATCTATACACAAAATTTTGACAGTATAAGGGTACTATGCTAAGAAATATATAAACATGAAAATGATAGATCTAAGCTTCTCATAAACACCTGAAAACATCGAAACAATAACAAACCATAAATTTAATTTTCCTCTATAGTTTAATCTATAGCCGAGATTAATTTTTTTGTTTCCTAAGAGATCTAAAAGAAATTTCCTCTCGAAATTTTGACAGCATAACACTACGATGCTAAGAATATATAAAATGAAAGAAATTCAGATCAAGGGTTTTTTATAAACACCCAAAACCGTATAAACAACAATAAGCCATTTAAAAGCCAAAATAACAAACATGCACTTAATCAACACTGAAAACCTCAGATCTACAAAATTCAAACCACACATGGTAAATGAAACCTACCTTGATTCCAATGCTAGAAACAGAGGAATGTGGCTTTGAAGATGGAAGCAAATCTGAAACCCTTCAAGCACAATTCGATCACCGATCTGGAAACTATGAAGATCCGAGCACACACATAAGCAAGAAAAAACCTGAAAACTTCAAAGCAACCAGAATCCACACCAATCCACAATCCTTCAAAAATATAAAAATCCCCAAGAGCTCTCCAAATTCAAAAACCTGTTATGAGGGAAATGAGAGGAGAATTCCCCTAAAGAGAATCAACTTCCCCTAATTGTGCAAACCCTCATGACAACTCTTCATTCAAACCCTAAAATGACTCAACTCAAAATTGAAAGTAAATCCAAATTAAATAATTAAAATATTCTTTATTGCCACAACTCAACTTTGACTCCTAATTTCAAGTTGAGATATTTAAATTTGAAAATGCTTTTTCAACACATTCATACACATGTAATTACTAAAATATTAAATTAAATAGATTAGATGTTTATGTCACAATATTACATGCAACCAAATATTTAATTATTTAATTAATCATAAAAGCATATATACATTAATTTTCAATTAAATACTTAATTAAATCAAAATATTCAAATATTTCAATTTAATTAATTATTTAAAATAAACATAAGATATAATTAAATATTTAATTCAACTATAATCCATTAAATCATAGAATATGGAAAATCACTCAATAATCCAGAAATCACCTGAAAGCAAACACATGCAAAACACATACATACTCAGGGGAAAAGGGTATTCGAATTCTGTCAACTAGACAAATTTGGATAGGGTAGTCATACTAAAACTCATCCAACATTAGGACGATTAGGCTTAGGTTAGGTTCTTTGGATTTATATGTTACCTCCCCTCTTTACCATTGAGATGAATATTTATGGGCACGCTCACTTCTGCCAATTCAAGGAAGATGATGCTCTGTACCTGCAATCCTGTCATCAAAAGAACACACATGTACATACATAATATAATATCACAAATAATGATAGGGATCAGTCGAACGTGTGAATCTCGCAAAGCAAGTAACTACGCCTCTGTCCTATACCACAACAACACATCAGCAAGTACATCAACATAAAAACAACCATACACATGCAAGTATGGGGTAAGTATATCATAATCTGAAATCAGCATATAATAATCAACATGAAAATATCTCTATCTATGCATATGATCAATCTATGACATCATAATCAAGTATCATCATCAACTGAAAGAATAATAGCTCTCATGAAAAGTAGCCTAAAAGAATCTGACCAATCAACTGAAACCAATGTCTAAAAGAGTACGACATCATAAACTAAAAGCAAAATATGGGTGGGTATTACATCCAGCCCCCCTAGGATTAGGCTTACTCTTGGAAGCCCAAAACAAATAGGGATATAACTCCCATAAACATAAATCATCCTAATGAGTCACATATGACTCAACTTGTAGATCCCATAGGACCTTTCCCTGCTCTCTGGTTCGAACTCTGAGGGTCATTCCCCACTACAGGAAACTGAAACCCAGCTGCAGGTCCTCTACTTGCAGACTCAATCACAGGAGGATAATACACTGGAGGATGATAATCCAAGGCTGCATATACTCCATGAGATCTACCATCATTCCCAACTGTAGGTTCAAAAGTCGCAGGTCTCTGCTCAGAAAACTGAGAAGCACGCTATGGACAATTCACTGCAATGTGGCCAAACTATCCATAGGTGTAACATCCGGTGTCTCTGAAATTGCCTCTCCCATTGGANGGAGGGCACACTAGATTGCTAAAAAACATCTCTACTGATACTTTGTTTCATGCTCTGCGTAGGCTGACTAAACTGATTGCGCTTGGTGCACGGACCACCTCGAGAATCCCTAGAGCGAGTACCACCGCTTTGAGTATGTGGAGGAGACACCTTCTTCTACAAGTTCTAATTACCTGCAAAGGAACTAGGGGTTTCCTTGAGGTTCCCAGTCCCTCGAGACTGATTACTTCTAACCCCAGAATTGGATGCACCACCTGTAGGAGCACCCGTTCGACCTCCATGGCCTAATGCCAAGTTAGCCTTCGCTAGAGTGGCTTTAATCACCATAGCTTTCAGGCCCGTAGACTCAAAGAGATTCATGTCCCCTATTATGTGGACACTAAGCCCTCGCACAAAGTGTTGTACCATCAATGCAGAATCCTGACTATATCTAGCGTACTGCTTAAGCTCGTAAAAATGATGCTCATACTACTCTACTGTCAAAGTCAGTTGTCTAAGATTATGAAACTCATCGGCCCTCTGTTGCCTCCACTGATTAGATAAGAACCTCTCTCTAAAGTTCTCGAGAAAGAGTTCCCAAGTAATAGTGTCCATACGAAGTCCTAGCTTATGTTCCTCAATCTTCCACCAGATAGTCACAAAATGTGTCAACTGTATCACGACGTATCTCACTTTAGTATTACTACTAAAGGGATGCATCACGAATACTCTATCCAAAGATATCAACCAAGTCTCTGCCTCTAAGCCAGATTCCTGTCCATTGAAAGGAATGGCCTTTCCTCTCGTTAGGTCTCTCATGTGGTTGGCTGCAACCACTGCTGGATCCACTGATATAGTCCTCCCATGAGGGCTCCTGGATCTCTCCCTCTGTCTCTCCTCTTGCTGGGAGTGATGAGATGCCTCCTGCTCCACTCTGGCTCTCTCAGGAAGGCGATCTAGGATAGCCTGAAGGATCTACCTAGTATTCAAACCCCTAGACTCATCCTGATCCTCTCTCCGTTGTTCACCCTATCCTGATGCTAACCACTCTCCTGCCTGACACTCGTGGAGGAGCTAGCTTGTCTGCCTCCTCCACAAGAAATAGACCTACCTCTACCGCGGCCTCTAGCTGCTCTTGTCTCAGGCATGATTCCTGAAATAAATAGAGATGGATACAACATTCACCACATAGCTTGAAACATATACTAAAGAATGAATAAACCATAAAGCAATAATTTAAAAATAAATGTGTTGTATGTCTACATTTTAGTTTCAAGTTCAAGCTAGACACAACCTAATGGGCATACAATTCCCAAAGTTCCCAGTGTAGAAACTAGAGCTCTGATACCAAATGTAACGCCCCACCAGGGAACCCAAGAGAGATTAACCTAGAACATGATACTATGTGTGCTGAATAAATTTTTTTTTAAAGTTAACATAAAGAGACATACATCAATGCCGAAGCAATTACCATTTATACACATATCTTACACTCATATAGATTACACGACTAAAGGGTTCCATGATGTTGAATTACTTAAAGCAAAACACAACTAAACAATATAAAAAAGATTCCATTCGAATAGATAACTCAAATACAACTTACATAACCATAATTATAATCCTCATGGATAACCATGACACCACCATAAACTCACATCCACTGCACATGTCGCAGGGTATGTGGTAATCACTCCAAACTATTTAATTACAATTTCTAGATTAGGTATCACATGTGATACTCTAATATAAGATTTACAATGATGAAATTACACAATAAATGATGAAGTAACATAAAGAGCTCATCTGC
Organism: Thuja plicata; assembly: GCA_018584345.1. Taxonomy (NCBI): domain Eukaryota; kingdom Viridiplantae; phylum Streptophyta; class Pinopsida; order Cupressales; family Cupressaceae; genus Thuja; species Thuja plicata. The sequence goes on from MU228483.1 coordinate 1,585,547, forward strand.
AAAGAACCATCAAGCACCTGGTACAAGGATGTCGAATCTCAATGAGTAAAGAATCACTATCACCCGTCCGTGTGGAACCACTGCACATGTCGCAGGGTATGTGGTAATCACTCCGAACTACTTAACTACAATTTCCAGATTAGGTATCATATGCGATACTCTAATATAAGATTTGCAATGATGAAATTACATAATAAATGATGAAGTAACATAAATAGCTCATCTGCAAAGAACCATCAAGCACTTGGTACAAGGATGTCGAATCTCAATGAGTAAAGAATCACTACCACTCGTTCGTGTGGAACCACAAAGGTCCACCCCATCGTGCTAAGGAGATAACAACAGACCCCAATCGGATATCCAAAACCAAGAAGGAATAACTACTAAGCCAGGGATCATGATAGCTCTCTAATCTGGTGTACTAATCATCATAAAAGGTAAGACTCACTAATCCAGAGGCAACTGACAATGTAGGAAATCTAGACTGTGTAAAGGAAGGTGTCATCATGTACGTCTAACCCTTAAGTCTTATCCTAGCAATCCAATGGATTCCGACACTTAAGTGACCATACACGGAGCTAATGACCTTTCAAACTGACAAGGCCACTAACTATGCTAGAACCCACGCCTCGTAAGGGGGCAAGCATTATCTCATCCTCCATCTCAGTCTTTACTAGCACTCAAGCATGGGTGAGGAGACACATATCTTATTAATTCATTTTAATATCTCTTAATATGTCTTTAGTTATCACTTATTAAAGAAACTCCACAATATGCAATCCAGTAGTCACTTATGGACATGGTACTTATTGCAAGCCACCTCCTACTACACATCTAGGTAACCTACCCTAGGCTCAAAGATCCTAACAGATCTAGCATAGGTCACAACCCACAAGTATACCCAAAATCCAGTATCCCATACAACAGGAACGGTCACATAAAGGTACACACTCAAAAAACAAGATTGAAAGGGTCACCATGGTTAGTTTAGAGTAATAACAGATAACACACATGCCACATAATATCAGAAATGATAAACACTCCCCCCAGCCTCTGTATACATCCTAGGTCATCTAATGCCCCCAAAAATAACACATGTAAGCAAAAGAGAACCATATAGATGCATAGAAACGAAGACGTCATAAAGGACTGAAAAATGAACCATAACCATGTAAACATTTATAGTTAACTCAACATAACCTCCATTTAATTAAAAACTTAATCTGAAATAATTAAAGGTCAATTTGCATTAAGACTATTTAAAACTATCTCTTGTAATTAAATAATCAAATCAAAGTATCCATTATTTATATCAAATTAGTTATCTACCCCTAAAGTCTCAAGTTACCTCGTAACTACTCAATTAAAATCAACTTGATTAACTTAAATTAAACAACTACATTTTTACTAAAGTTTTTAATAAAATATATTAATTAAATTAATTGCATTTAATAGTCAATATATTAACTAACAATTAATAATACTACAAATATTAATTCAAATTAATAATTAACTTATTAACTACAATTAACAATTAATATATTAAATTAAGACTATAAATAAAATGTATTAACTAAATTATACATTAAACATAGTTAATAATTAAATTAACTAATAAATTTCACATTTAAATAAAATGCCATAACAAAAGAAATCTAAATTAATAAATAAATCCTAAAACAAAAGTTTGTTTATTAATAATTAAATATATTTAAATTAATTTAAAACTAATTATATAAATTAATTAATAAAATTACATATTAATAAATAATGAATTAAATAAAACTTTTTAATATTTAAATTAAACAAAATATTAAAAAAAAAGCAATTTATATTGGGGGGGCCCACGTGGCTCCTCCCCTAGCGCCTAAGGCGCGGGTCATGGGAGCTCGTGCGGTCCCCAGCGCATAAAGCGCTGACCCAACCCCAGTGGGGACAGCGGGTACTGTCACCCACCTACCTTACGGCGGGTGGTGTGACAACCCACTCCCTACTCGGGGGTGGTGAGGATGGGGTCCCACCTCCCCAAAAACTTTATTTTATTTTATTTTTTAAATTTCTTTTTAAAAAATTTCATTTTTAAAACCACATTTTCTTTAAACAAAGAAGTTATATATATTTTTTATATTAAATGAAATCCGAAAATGGAAAATAGCAAAAAGGTAAGGGTATTTTTTTTTTTTTAAACTTCTGGGTGATTTTATTTAATTTTTCGCCAGACTGTACTTTTCCAGGGAGTTGATTTTTTCCAACTTATTTAATTTTCATAATGAAAATACATTGAGACCAAATATTTATTTTTCCCTATAGTTTAGACTATAGGCAGGATTTGATTTTCAATTTCTAGGAGATTTATAAGAGATTTATACACGAAATTTCGACAGCATAAGGGTACTATGCTAAGAAATATATAAACATGAAAATGATAGATCTAAGCTTCTCACAAACACCCGAAAATATTGAAACAATAACAAACCATAAATTTAATTTTCCTCTATAGTTTAAACTATAACCGCGATTAATTTTTTTGTTTCCTAAGAGATCTAGAAGGAATTTCCTCTCGAAATTTCGATAGCATAACACTATGATGCTAAGATTATATAAAATGAAAGAAATTTAGATCAAGGGTTCTTTATAAACACCCAAAACCATATAAACAATAATAAGCCATTTAAAAGTCAAAATAACGAACATGCACTTAATCAACACTGAAAACCTCAGATCTACAAAATTGAAACCACACATGGCAAATGAAACCTACCTTGATTCCAATGCTAGAAACGGAGGAATGTGGCTTTGAAGATGGAAGCAAATATGAAACCCTTCAAACGCAATTCGATCACCGATCTGGAAACGATGAAGATTCGAGCACACACACAAGCAAGAAAAATCCCAAAAAATTCAAAGCAACCAGAATCCACAACAACCCACAATCCTTCAAAAATCTCAAAATCCCCAAGAGCTCTCCAAATTAAAAAACCTGTTATGAGGGAAATGAGAGGAGAATTCCCCTAAATTGAACCAACTTCCCCTAATTGTGCAAACCCTCATGACAACTCTTCATTCAAACCCTAAAATGACTCAACTCAAAGTTGAAAGTAAATCCAAATTAAATAATTAAAATATTTTTTATTGCCACAACTCAACATTGAATCTTAATTTCAAGTTGAGATATTTAAATTTGAAAATACTTTTTCAACACATTCATGCACATGTAATTACTAAAATATTAAATTAAATAGATTAAATATTTATGTCACAATATTACATGCAACCAAATATTTAATTATTTAATTAATCATAAAAGTATATATACATTAATTTTAAATTAAATACTTAATTAAATCAAAATATTCAAATATTTCAATTTAATTAATTATCCAAAATAAACATAAGATATAATTAAATATTTAATTCAACTATAATCCATTAAATCATAGAATATGGAAAATCACTCAATAATCCAAAAATACCTGAAAATAAACACATGCAAAACACATACATACTCAGGGGAAAAGGGTATTCAAATTCTGTCAACTACACAAATTCGGATAGGGTAGTCATACTGAAACTCATCCAACATTAGGACAATTAGGCTTAGGTTAGGGTTTTTGGATCTGTATGTTACCTCCCCTCTTTACCATTGAGATGAATATTTATGGGCACGCTCACTTATGCCAATTCAGGGAAGACGATGCCTTGTACTTGCAATCCTGTTATCAAAAGAACACGCATGTACATACATAATATAATATCACAAACAATGATAGGGATCGGTCGAACGTGTGGATCTTGCAAAGCAAGTAACTACGCCTCTGTCCTCTACCACAACAACACATCAGCAAATACATCGACATAAAAACAACCATACACATGCAAGTATGGGGTAAGTATATCATAATCTGAAATCAACATATAATAATCAACATGAAAATATCATCACATCTATCTATGTATTTGATCAATCCATGACATCATAATCAAGTATCATCATCAACTGAAAGAATAATAGCTCTCATGAAAAGTAGCCTAAAAGAATTCGGCCAATCAACTGAAACCAATGCCTAAAAGAGTACGACATCATAAACTAAAAGAAAAATATGGGTGGGTATTACAATTTATGTTTTAATGAGAAACCTTAAAAAATGAGACATTGGTATCCTAGTAATTTCTTACCTGAAGTCAATCTATACTGGTATGTTTTGACTTCAAAATAAGAGATCACAGTGATACATCTATCTGAAGTTTCCTATATTTCTGCTACCTTTGTGCTTTTTCTCGTATACCATTCTCTACTTATAGAACATAAACAATATGATTACAGTTCTTTAGTGTTAAATGTAATATTCCCACTTCCATTTGTCCTATCCATATTCTATGTGATTACTGAAAAAGGAATATTATTCTACAGTGTCAGAGTTATTTCTACCTTTATTACCTACCCCCATTTGTTGTAATTAGCCTATAATCATATCTACATATTGCTACTGCACATTTGGTCTTATGAATCTTTTATATTTTTCAAACTTGTTGTATACCTTTTGGATGTGTCTGTTTGTACCTATGCACTTAGCCGCAAAGTTCTATTATATTGTATTCTATTTCTTCCATTTTCCTATTCTTTTCCTCAATTGTACAATTTAACACCAGGATACCTATAAATTTATATCCCTTCTTGAATGAGTTTATGTGCATCTATGTGGGAAAACAATATCAATATATTCTGAAGATAAATGCATGTTTCCATATATATATATATAAGTATTAAATACATTTATTTTTAACTTAATATATGTTCTTTATAACATCTGGTTATCAAATAAAGGAAATTCCAGCATATAATGTTCATATTGATATTATGACATAATAATTCATAGTATCCTTATCACCTGTTCATCTTACTAAACACATATTTAGGATATGAGTCTTCAACCTATACTATTTATACCTATGGTATTATACCTTAAAAAGAGCTTAATTAAAAGTATTACCAGTCTCATAGATTTTCTATCAGCTTCCTAAAACCATATTTACTGTCTGTGATGATTCATTCCCCTCATTTGATGATCAGAATTTATTCATCCATTCCCTCCTCATGCCCATTTCTGGCTTTGGCACTTGGAGTTCTTCTTAGCCATCCTTTTTTAATGAAGATTGGAGGGTTGCTTTGCAGTTGCTCCATATCGAGTTGCTCGACTGATGGTGGGACACTAAAGCCCTCCACTTCAAAATACTGAAGAAGCCAGTTGGGCTCTATTTCACTCCTGACATGTTTCTATACTACTAGAAAGTGGATATTTCTTTAACCTCCTCCAAGTTATTATCAAAGGTTTCCAAATCCTTAAACACCAAGCATGGTCTGCGACTTACCCTACCATCATGTTCAAAACTCCCTATGGTTGCTTTCATATAGTCCTCGGGATATGGAATCATTTGTCTAAAATTTATACTGCTTACTACTACCTCCAAACCCCCCAAAATTTTACCTATAAAGATCTTCCTGCTTGATTCTATGGTTTCCTCCTTCGTATACCCAGCTCTTAACATACATGATATAAAAACTCCTACAATGTCTCCATTAGTACGTAGTGTAAAACTATAGTCATAATTTGCATCACCTATCACTCATGCCATAGCCCTTCTTGCCAAGTCATCCATGGGTTTAAGGATTTTGTTCCACCGCTCTGGCGTTATTTTACCCAAAAAATCCATGTCTCAGGTCTGTTTGATATGAAATGTCCGCACATCGGTATACATCTTTGTAAAACACCAGCGATTAGTCTATATCTTTTAAAGATAAATTCACAGAAGTAACACAATATTATACATCTTACCTTTGAGATCCTAATTATGTCGGTACAAATGAAGGCTCCCCTATTCCCTTTATAGACTCAGTGTGATTTCAACAAGAATTATGCTAAATTTAATTCTCCACAACTCAATAGCTCCACTACTTCTATTTATTGCATAATAATTACTATTTAGTTGTCATAATAATTGCGATCTCATGATGATTGAAGATGTGAAAGTAATTTATTTCCATTATTTAATGATTCTTTCACCTATTCTCTTGCAGAATTTACTCTCTGTATGCTTTTTATATGTATTAACCATAGTTTTTGAAGGTGTCATGATTACTACCTTAATCATTATTCCTTTATCATCATTATTGCTATTTATTTATTATCATCTACTATTTTTGCTTCGCTCATTACAAGAGTCCATGCTTATATATGTGTTAATTACAACTGACATTCATAGTGAGAAAATAAAAACCCATTTATAAATTTCTGCCTATATATATTATACCTTAATCATTATTCCTTTACATATATTATTGCCTCACATTAACACATACACATGTCCTATATATTCGTTAAATCATAAATGATTATTTATTTTCCCATTATAAATGCATTTCTTTTTAATTTCTAGAATTCCAGTATAGTAGGATTATTCCAAAATTTATTATTCATTCTTCTTCATACATTTCATCATAATTAATACATAGTCCCACTTCATCCTCTATCACAAATTTATCAAACCAATCTAGTTCTCTGGTGGTTCTGATATGCATAAAGGTAAATAGAAAACCCAGATTTCTTCTTATGGCCAATAGCTCTGCAATATACCTGTTTCTATCCTCAACCATCATTATGGGAAAAGATGGAATGTTGCTATCAATTCCTATGTAATTTTGATAATCCCTTGGTCTAGGAATTGTTGAATCATCTCTAGTACTTGAAATTACCTTACCAAGGTCAACAAGATATTTCGTTTTAAAAAATTTCCTACACAACCTCCCAATATCCCAGATATTAAGATCTGCATGTAGAGCTGAAGCAGTAAACATCGTCGGGATGTCTGAGTTTACCCTGTGACTATTATCATTTCAATGTATTCACTCCCCAAAATAATATAAACAACCCTAACAATTATACCATAAGTAACAAGCATCATCTTTTTAATCCTTTCAAGAGTAATCTTTCCATCGAAGGCCAACTGAGATTTAGTGCACCTCAATTTTATTGTTGTAGCCATTAGTCTTGTTTCCCGATGGCCTTATCTCATATTGATACCTAGTTTCCTTATATAACCCTACTTAAGATTATCCCTCGTTATTGCTAATATAGAAATGAAATGATTGGTCTTCTACATTGCCGTTGTTTCCTATTCATCACTCTTATTTATATCTTATTATGTTTACTCCTAATCCTCACTATAAGACAAAACCTACCCTTCATTCTCTGTTGCCTTAATAATTATCTTTTTTGTTTTTGTCAATGATTCTACTATTCTTATCAATAAGGGTTTCCTTTCCGTATTAGATCCAGATTCCTCTATTATTTGTTTCTCTCATATTTTATGCCTATACTTCTTGATTTGTTCCCACTATTATTTCTTCATTCCTACCTCCACCCCTCTATTGGCTAGAAGATTAGCTATTTGGTTACCCTCTCTGTAAGTATGATTAATAGTATATTGTTTGACTAATGCTAATATGTTTAAACCTCTCTTAATTAACCCATTAAGTTTCCAATTTTGTGTACTTCCCATTCTGATGGCATTAATAATCAATGATGAATCCCCTTCTATCTCTATTTTATCTAGATCCAGTCTTTTGCACATCAATAACCCTTCTATCAGGGCATTACTGGCTTTAGCCTCATTATTGGTTTCCAATCCTAAGAAAACTGATTTGGAGGCAATCAATTTCCCAGACTCGTCATGAATGTAACATCTTGCTCCTGCTCTACCTGGATTTCCTTTAGAGGCCCCATCAAAGTTTAATTTGAACCAACCTTCCGTGGGGGGTCTCCATATGCAATTACGTCTCAAAGCTTCCTTATCCACATTATTTTAGCCTATAAAGGGAGGAATCTTTAATCCATACCATAATTTTTGAATTTTTTCATCGTAGTGGAAAAAACCATATCTCTCCTTCCTATCATATTGCGATTGTTCACTACCTCTACTATACTCACTTCAATTTTATTTAACAGTTGGTCTATGTCTAGTTTTTATCTTTAAATATCCTTCTATTCCTTCCCTTTAATAATTCCCATATCATTATGGAAGGCGTTATATTCCATATCTTCCCATACAATCCAAAGTCGATTCTCCTTGGCCATGATGTGAGGATATCCACCAATTTGTTGGGGAATGTAGTTTTTCCATCTTAGCTTAGTGACCAACCATGTCCAACACTTGTACGAATAATCGTAGTTTGTAAAAAGACGATCTGTAGACTCACACTCTCTCTCTCACAGAAAATACATCTCGATTGTCCATTATACCTTATTTTTTCAAACCATTCTGCTATCAAAATCCTATGCTGAACTGCAGCCCATGTAAACATTCCAGCCTTAGGAAAACAATTTTTGCTCTAGCATAAGTCTATAGGTAGTGTTGTCTGGGTTTGTTCTACTTTACCCAAAGAATTATAACCACATTTAGTGCTATATTCCCCATTTTTGGATTTGGCCCATATTATTCTGTTTGGGTCCATTGATGGGTTTAATTTCCTATTCTTAATGGTCTGTTCAACTTCATTTCTAAAAGCTTCAGATGTTCCAAGGTCATTGAAGGATTTCCACTTCCAAACCAAAGCTGGGTTATTATAATCTACCTCTATATAATCCTTCACATATACACCTCTCTTATGTTTAATCATCTCAATTTTTGGATCATTATTAAGAATAGTACTAAGAGGTGGACATGCATTCCAAGAGTCCTCCCAGAATAAGGCCTTACTACCACTAATATCCCAAGTAATATCATCTGTAACAACATTCTGACATTCTAGTATGAAATTCTAAATCCTTGATCCTCTGGGAGGAGAATAATGCTTGAAGATACTTAAAGGATCCCTTCCATCTAAGTATTTGAATCTAAGAATTTCAGCTCACTTAGCCTCTGGATCTCTGTACATTTTCCACACTAATTTAGCTCCTAAAGCCATGTTTTGTTGTTTAATACTCTTTACGTTCAAACCCCCTTCCTCCAGTGGTTTACATATCTTATCCCACGCAATTAGAGCTAATATCTTTTTGTCATTAGATCCTTGCCAAAAAAAGTTTTTAATTTTTTTTATTGATTTCCTTTTCTATTCCTCTCGGCATACTTAGACACATCATCTGATAAATAGGAATAGCTAAGAGAACATATTTGATCATAGTTGTTTTCCCTGCGCTTGTTAACCATTTCCCTTTCCATGTTTCAGCCTTTTTATCAATATTCTCTAACACCTTACTCCATAATTTTGTTGATCTGTTGCCCTTATCCAAGGGGAGCCCCAAGTATTTGCATGGAAATTCTCCTATTTTATATTCTATAATCCTACATAATCTATTTTGGTCATCAGCAGATGTGTTTAAAAAATAGATTTCAGATTTCCCTTTATTTATTTGTTGTCCAGAGGCTGTTGAGTACAAATTTAGTATATCTCTAATTGTTCTAGCTTCCATTACATTAGCCCTACCAAAGAGGAGGTTATCATCAACAAATTTTTGATGTGTACATGCCTCCACTTCCTCAGTTACCTTGATACCACATACCATGTTCTCATTCTTTGCTTTAGTTAGTGTTCTACCTAGGGCTTCTAGCATAATGACGAAGAGAAAAGGGGATAGGGGATCACCTTGTCAGATACCTTGTGTGATATTAAGAAAAATAGTAGGGTTACCATTCACCATAAAAGACATCTTTGGCCCTGAAATGCATTCAAAGATTAAGTTAATCCATTACCTCGAGAAACCAAAGGATTCTAGAAATTTGCACAAGAATCTCCAATCCACCTTATCATAAGCTTTTCTGATATCAAGCTTTATAAGCATGCTAGGATTATGGCTATGTTGAATGGTATGTATGAATTCTTGAGCTATAATCACCCCATCTAGTATGGATCTACCAGGAATAAATCTTGATTGTTCTTCCAATATGAGCATAGGCAAGAACATTTTAAGCCTAGTTGCCAAAGTTTTAGTTAATAGTTTATATAGTGTATTGCATAGGGATATGGGTCTTTAATCATCCAAACTTCCCGGATTAACTTTTTTTGGTATTAAGGCTATAAAGGTATTATTTATTTCTTGGAGTATCCTACCTGAGTTTCTCATACCCTCTAATGTCGAAACAACTTCATCCCCAATAAAGCTCCAACATCGCTGATAAAAAAATTAGGAAACCCATCAGGACCAGGGGATTTGTCAGGATGAAGATGTTTCAAGGCATTTTCCACTTCATCTTTAGTGAATTTAGCATTTAATATTTTGTTATGTTCCTTAGTTATAATACTAGGAATATTTTTTAGAATCTCATTTTGGGCCATTCTGTTTGATCCTTCCATATTATTCAAAATTCCTTCGAAGTAATTAACTGCTTCTTCCGCAATGTTCTCTGGAGTCTCAAGTATGGTACCATCTTCTTTTTTGATGCTTGTGATCTTGTTGAAGTTTCATTTGGCTTTAGAGCTGTTATGGAAGAATTTGGTATTTTTGTCTCCTTCAGTTAGCCATACTTCTCTAGACCTCTGTTTCGAGTATGATTCCTCGTTTGTCAATATATCTTCATAACTACTTGATAGTTTTTTTTCTTCATTATAAGTTTCTATATTCATCCCATCTCTAAGGATAACCTCATTTAAATCTTCTATGTCTTTCTCTATTGCTTCCTTCTATTCAAATATATTTCCAAAATGAGCCTTGTTCCATTCTAGTAATCTGTGTTTTAAATGTTTGAGTTTTGCATGTAAAATAAAGGTTTTAGATCCCTTGAAACTTTTTTCCTTCGACCATTCTTCTATTTTAAGCATACACTCTTCATCTTTAAGCCACATTTTTTCAAATTTAAATGGATTCTTTTTGTGTGCTAAATCTTCCTCTAGGTTTAATTTGATTGGGTAGTGATCTGATCCTGAGTGTGCAAAAATATTATTTTTAAGGTTTACACTTAATTTTGTTAGGTCCCCAATATAGAAGAACCTGTCTAATTTCTCAGTGATCAATTCAGATCTAATTCTCCTATTTGACCAAGTATATGAGCCATTATCTAACGGAATATCCAACCCATTGATCATTTGTATCCACTCTTTAAATTCTATCATTGTTTGAGTAATACTCTTAGAGCCACCCGATTTTTCTCTTATGTCTATGATAGAGTTAAAATCCCCTCCTAGAAAAAGATTCATATTTCAATAACTTTGAATGAAAGTTTCAATTTCCTTCCATACTATTCTTTTTTCATGAAGGAACTTTGGTCCATATATATTAATAATAATAAATTCTAAACTACTACTAAATTTTTTGATCTTAGCCGCCATCCAATAAGAGTTGGAGGCTAAGAAGGTTGGAGAGATAAACCTTGGATTCCATATAAAGGCAAGTCCTGCAGATGCTCCTACCGAATCCACACCTTTAACATCCCATATTCCTAATTTTTGACTTAGATTAGTGTACCCCTCCTCTCCTAGTTTAGATTCTTGTATTAAAAAAAGATGTGCCTCTAGAGAAGTTAAGCTCCTCTTAAGAAGGCGTTGTTTGTTAGGGGCATTTAAACCCCTAACATTCCATGAAATTATTTTCATGGCACCTTGGGAAGGTCCTTCCCCTTCCCTGCATTCAGAATAGATGTGATTTTGACCTGTCCTAAAGCCAATCCATCCTTTTTGTCTTAATTCTTTAAGGCATTTCCTACCCCTTTTAAGTGACTGTTTTGGGTAATCTGGATTCTCTTTCCCGACAAAGGAGAGAGCTATGCCTAATTTACTGTCCTTAATGCTCTCAGTTTCATGAGCCATATTAGAACCCATGTCAAAGTTTCCTTCACTCATTGATTTGATAACTCTGAGAATGAGCATATCCTCAGAATCTTGGTTTAGTCCTAAGAAACCATTAATCTCTCCTATTTCCTCATCTAGATATTCATTAAACCTATTGTCTATATTAAAATTAAGAATCCCCTATTTTTCTTGATTGCTTATTCCAACAACATCTGCTATCTGTTTAGGGATAAATTGTAGTGGCTTAGGATTAAGGAACCTTTTTTGGTTACATTCATGTTCCATTCCATATTTGTCATTAGTGAGAAGAGAAATCTTGCCTATATCATTCTTGCTCGATGGTTTCTCTATCTTATCATTTTGACATTGAAGAATATCTGCTATTGTTATGTTTTTGTCTAATTCCATTATTTTTTTAATCCATTCAATTTTTTGTCTATTGTTTTCCTCTACATCACTAGTTTCTTCTTCAAATATATCCATTAGATCCTCATCAATAGATATCGGATCCTTATAAGGTGTCATAATATATAAATATGATATAACTTGTTTCTTGACCCGAGATTTTTTAGTCCTTATTATTGAGTTTTTAATAGTATTTCCAGAATTTCAGTTCTTTTTGCTGATATAATCGCTATCTATCAAGACTCCTGTATTTTCAAAGGGTTTTGTCATGATTCCATTGTTGACTATTTTATGCTCAGTTTGTTTTTCTACAAAATTTGCTTCATGACTCACTTTCAAATTATGTGAAATATCAAATCTAAACTCATCTTGAATCAAATGATCCTTAGTTTTCTTATCACAATATGATACATTAGTAATAGCAAAACCACCACAATCCAGAAAGGTCACTCCAGGAGTGATATCCATAGATTGTGGAAATATGGGATACTTACATATTTCCCCTTCTTCAATAAGGATAGAGTTTGGAGATGGAACAACACCATCTTCCCTTTTAAAAAACTCCTAAAGGTCTGTAGTATAATCTATTATATTGTTTTTAATATTGCTTTGGGAATTAAGCCATATTTTATGGTAAATATTTCCATAAAAGTATTTTGGTTTAAACTGATATGTTATTTGGTTAGCCTCAAATTTCATATGGCGTAGGAATTCATTCCTATCATCTGTTTGTATCAACATTTTAACATCTGATGAATTAAGAAGATTCGGTTCTAAACCTATCATTCTTCCTAGGTTTCCACCAATTTGTGTAATAATTTCACTATGTATAAGTTCCACATGCATGTTTAGGATTTTTATCCATCTAGGTACAGAGATGCAATCAAACATACTAGATTTAAAATTAGGCTTCCATTTTATAAGTTTTACCGTGTGTCCTAAATAATGTGATCATCAGACAATAATCTACTTTTAACATATTCATCTCTGCGTTCCAAAAAAAAAAGTTATCAGCTAGAGAAGTCATACTTACCTATTCCCCAAGGGTTTCGTTAAACCATATTCTAATTCCGTTATCTTCCAACCCATGGCCATACCATTTCCCGTAAATCCTTGAAGCTGCACAATGATTCATTAAGCCATTTGTGAAAGTAATATTACCTTTGATGATTAGGTCTTCCGCATAAGTGTTAGGGTTAATTAATTTTGTGAGTCTACGGTGTGGCGGAGAGAATAACCCACTAGTAGAAATCTCTCCCGTATTATGAGAAGGGAAAACTATTCCTCTATCTTGTTTTTTAGACATTAATGTGTTTGTTGGGTTACGCCTATGTGGTGGAGTGTAGGGCACAACTCATGTTTTTTCTATGCTATTCTCTATCTGGAGATGACTGAACCGATTATATGTGGGTAACTCAAAGGTATTTTTTTGCGGGTTTTTAGTTCGACCAGTAATCCCATTCTTAGAGTGCTTAAACCTCTGGGAATTTTGTTTATAAGTAGGACACCAGTCGTTCTCGGTTATTTGATCATTATGGGCTATTCTTCGTGGTGGTGCCCTAGAGAAAGTTCTAGGGGAGGCATGTCCTAGGGTTTGATTATTTAGATGAATGGCTCTTGTATTAGGGTTCATGAAATACCTATATTGGTAGGCCTTTGCCTGGATTCCATACCTAGTTCTATCAAAGAAAGAAAATTGGGCATTTAGATCATTTACCGTATTGATTTTCGTTAAATGATTCACCTGATGGGCCTTTGTCAGAGACCCGTATGGGATCCGCCTTTAATTTACCAACTGAGAATACCCAGCTTGAAAACTGTTACTCTGCTTGAGAGAGTCATACCTAAAATACTTTGAGAACCAATGATTCTGCCATACGCCGTTAGGCTCAATGTTGCTATGCTATTTCTGCACTTATTTAGGGCATAATGAATGCTGCATTTCATGATTTTGATCCTGCTCTACCATCGCTACACTAGTTGGCCCATGCTTATTAATTAAGTAAAAATACAAATATTATTTTGATGAATACATACAAAAGTTTCTATTAATTTATAAATATATAAACCTATTCACATATTCTATTAATTTATTGTATTCTAATTTCCAATTAATTTTTTTTTTGATGAATATGTACAAAAGTTTCTATTAATTTATATATATAAATATATTCACATATTTCTATTAATTTATTATATTCTATTTTCCAATTAATTATTAATTATACCTTTTTCAACCATTGAGTCTTAAAAAAAAAGATTGCTATTTTCTTTTGAAATTCTAATTTATCATATAACTTAAAAAAATAAATAAATATAATGGCTGTGGTCTTTAAAAAAATAGTGTAAAGCACCCCATGGTACCCGAAGAAAATATGAATTTGCATATTCTACCGGACGCTAGTTTCTCTTTTGAAAAACGAAACCCTGGGGAGATTAATAAAAGAAACTGAGAAGAAGAAAGAGAAAGGCGCCGATTGACTTGTTTCAGGGCGGAGCGATTGTTAAAAGAAATGTCTAAGCAGCTGACAACGGATTCTCCTCTCTCCCGTCGCATAGTCAATGCTTTTATCGATTTTCTTACCATTGGTATTATCTATTCTCTCTACGGTAAAAAAGCTCAAATGGTTAATCACACTTTTCTGCACAAATTCTGTAAATTTGTGGAATTCAATAAACGAGACAGCGCAATAGCTAAAATTCACTTCTTTCCTAGGGCTACCAAGAGGCATTGTTGCAGAAGAGATTTAACAATTATATACTGATTGCTCACATGCTAAAAATCACGGGCCTTCAACTATCACACATATTTCTTAAGACTGTTCTTTTCTTCTATGTTTTCCATTTATGTGCAAATAGTTGCATGGTTGCTGAATCATTCGCTATGTGTTTTCTTAATGCTATAACTGTATATTTCTTCTTGATACAACATTGAATTAACATTCTAATTCGCTTCCACTTTAAGATGCCAATTTTGAGCTGTTTATGTATTGGCATTATGAATTCTCCCCTTTTTGCTCTCTGTAATGTTCCCTTTTTTTGGATTACCTTATAATTTGCCCTAGAATCACAATTTCAAATAAACAGGGAACATGATATAGTGAGAGATAGGACTTTACCCAAAAGGATGTAAAGGGTAAATCCTTGTTGAGATCCTGCAATCATGTTAGACAAATATTGAAGATACAATTCATAAGATCAACCATTACTAGGGTTTTAGAGTGCATAGTCATAATCATTTTAATCATATAACTTGTCCAATATTTTATTTGGGTTCAATCATAATGGAGTCTGGATAAGGAGACATGATCGGGTGCCCAAAACGATCCTCTACCCTTGGCCCAAGAGTGGATATACCATCCGTTTTGGCCTCGTGTGGTCTTCTCCTATAGCCGTTCCCCTTCATCATGCCACACTTATTCACTCTCCTACAATTGAGACTCCTTTGAATCCATCCCAACAATCATTCAATGTAGAGGTGGGAGGAAAATTTACAATAGGATGCCCAAGTGATCCTCTACCCTAGGCTTAAGTGTGGATATACCATCCCTCTTTGCCTCATGTGGCCTTCTACCATCTCATATGAGGTGGTGTGCCTAGTGAGGTATCCTATAGCTGTTTCCCCTCCTTGTACTTCCTCACCTTGCCATGATTGATTGTTGCAATTTGGAGATCTCTATTATTGCATAATTCTAATATATAAATAATGTTACGTGCCTATATTAATATGTAAAGAACTGTACATTATATTGCTGCATATATCAGGCATACACATTTAGACATATATTCATGCATACCACAATAACAAGAATGTTACTGCCTTCTGATCGATAACAGGTTCTGATCTAGTCCCGTTTGCTGTTATGCAATTGTTGATGCTTGTCGATGTTCTAACTTAATTGCTGTCATTAATTGCTGTTTCAGGCACCCTTTGAATATCCTAACCACATGCATATTTTTTTTTCTCCGTAAAATGTTATTTTATTATTAATTATATAAAGATAATTACAGTAAATCTGATCATGTACTGTCTGTATCAAAGCCCAAAACCACCATACCCAGCTACCCTATATCAGTCGATACATAACCAACCATCTGTCGAACGCCATATCAAAATTTACCCTGCAGATTCACCTATTCCTATCCCACTATTATACAAAAATTACAAAATTGCCTATGAACAGGCTTATTACATTTCAACGACAAACACAGATTTCTACTTGACAGAAAATGAAACTGGCACAAAAAAAGGGCTATGAGGTTACAAAACCACCCTTGGCATCAGAAACACCGTAACGGGCCATTTCACCACCACAAAGGGAACCATGACTAGGCATGCGAACACTAGCACCACCGACACCTTCGTGTTGTAGAGCACCAACCACACCAAAACCACCACGAACTTGGTTGCGCCTTCCACGAGCACCACCTCCATGGCTCCATCCACGAGCACCCCCATGGGCTCTTCCACGGGCTTCTCCTTCACGACTTCTCCCACGACCACTCCTAGCATGACTGCGGCCCCGACCCGAAACATTCCGCCTACTTGCCCTCCTCTAAGCCTCCATGTCCAATCAGGCTTCTGTTAGCTTCAGTCTGAACAAGGAAGGATCCATTTGACTTCTGGGAATCCCATCCGCCAATTCAAGCTCCCAATCATGCACAAAGTCCACCACTAGAGCCCACGCTCTCCGAGCGTCCTCCTTTCTTTTTGGAATGTTTCCCAATCCTTTGCGCATCAAAAAAGGATGCACCAACGGTGGAAGCCCAAGGTAACCCAACCAATCCCCTCGAGTGGTCACAAAACCCCGACCAGGAACAACACATTGCAGGATATCGTCCAAACCCACCCGCCATTCCGGGTACACGCACCTCTCCATGATATGCTTCACCTCATCCTTCGTCCCAAAATGTAATCCCCACGCACAAAATAAGGCTGCAATATCTGCATTGGTATGCCACTGGAACTTGGAAACCATATACTCCACACCCAACAGGGCTCTGATCACCTCAACAAAGAATGGGTGCGTAGAAGTGAAAGTGTTTTTCAATCTCTCCTTCGTCACTGGCCCCATGAAGGCCATCTGTTACTTCGTGGCATCAAACAAAAAGTTTGCTTCCATCACACCTCTCTACACTCCACTCCTCGCAGACCACCTACCTCTCTCGTCACCCACAAATTTGTGCCTTGGAATTGTGAAAACAAGGAATGTATAGGGTATATCATTCCTTTGCATTGAATGCACAACGTAGGGCATGTGCGAAGGCAGCCTCAGAGGACATTATATCACGCTACCTTGACAACATTGAATGCATTCTGTCCGCCAAAATCGATTGAAATATTGCCTACGCCCAACCATCACATCACCTTCATCAACCTAGGCATGTTGATATCATCCTCCTCAAACTGCAATAATGTTGTCCACCTCAACGTGTCATGTCTACTGCCAACTTGGAAAGAGAGTCGGCCAATGCATTTCCCTCCTGGTATATATGCGAGATCTTGAAATTTTGGAATGAAAACAACTTCTTCTTGATGATTGAAATAACTTTTTGCAGCCGCCATGCGAAAGACTTACCCGATGCACTGGCATTAACAATAATTAGGGAGTCACCTTCCAAATGCAGATTATCCATCCGTAATCTTTGTGCCAACTCCACCCCCATCAATGTAGTTTGGACCTCAACATCGTTATTAGTGTCATCACTCAACCTTTTGCGCTCAATTGCAACGATGTTGCCAGTTGAATCCCTAGCTACACAACCCGCGCTCGAAGGTCCCGAATTGCCTCTCGTTGCCCCATCAAAATTGACTTTAGTCCAACCCTCTTCCGGGGCTTCCCACTTCACCTCTTCTCTTCTTGTTTTTGTAGGATCAACCCATAGGGACCCATTAATGGGTCAACCACAGACATATATTAATCACTGTTTTAGAGCATAATCTGAGTATTTGCCTTTATACCAATAATCACAGCTGTTGGTATTGATTGAATCCTAAAAAGACAGGATCACTGACAAATGACAAGAAAGCAAATCTATACTAGAAATGCTAAGCCTTGGCACCATCCTCAACAACGATGCCAAAAATGACTATTCTCTATTATAGATGATTAGTTGGTGCAGACAACTCAATGCATTCTCCTAATGGGGCAACTAATCCCCTATTAAGTAACTCTTCATTCTAACAGAGGCTCATTTAATTATCGACCAAGGATCTATCTACTTGGATGGTACTAACAGTATATGTGCAGGAAAGTAAATCTAGTGTCTACTGAAAGCATAAAATTGAAACTTAAGACGAACAATAAAAGAAACCTAATATCAAATCCGATCACACAACAGTGTCTGTGGGTTAAACCGTGTGGTTGTGTGTGAACAAAACAACATATAACAGAAATCTAACTAAAAGTAAATTACTCAATAAATAGAATCAATAGTAATACATTACACTAAATTAACTTCTTGTGCAAAAATGCAATAAAAGAAGTAACTAACTAATCTATTCTATTAGAGAGTTACGTCATGTAATGTCGCCATTCGAGATCACCTTATACTTTGCCCTAAATTCACAAATCCAAAATGAAACAGGAACAAAATATAGTTAGAGATGTAATTCTTACTCAAATAAGATAAGATAAGCTGTATAAATATTTGAAGTCTGGGTTCTCATATCAGGTTGATCTCTTAGATCAATCTCCTTTATCAAGTGGAATTCTTCTGCTTAGTCTACTCTCAAAATCTGAATAATACTCTTTTATTGTTGCCCCTCCCTTTTTGCCTGGAATGAAATCTCCTTTATACTTTATGGTGAAAGGCTCACCACCTTTTATTAGAATTGAGTCATCTTTTCATTGTTGCCTTTGAGAATAATATATTATTCCCCAAATTGCTCTCCCTTGAATGTCCTCAAATTTCTCACCTTTATATCTTCCAATGTGGGGGGGGGGGAGAGAGTGACACCTCTTCATCATGGCTGCCCTTTGCAAAGGTCACAACCTTTCACAATTTCCACCCTTTGGATGAGTCACAACCCTTCATCATTTATGCCCTTTGAAAGAGTTACAACCCTTCATAATTGTCTCTCTTTGAAAGTCACAAACCTTCATAATCACCACATTTTCAAAGAGTCACAACCCTTCATTTTTCTCCTTTGAAGAAGTCACTTATTTCCTTCTCGTTTCTTTTTTCTCTTCTATTAATTCTTCCTTGCTTCACACCTTCCCTTTTCTCTTCCTTCCTCGCTCCCCTTTCAAGTAAAGTACTCTTCTCCCTTTTTATATCTCATGTTTGAGGGAGTCACAACTTTTCATTTAATGCCTTTTGACTCTTCATTAACTTAACTAAATTTAACTATGTTATATTTTAATTCTATTATTATATATTACTAATTTAAATATTATTTTTATTCTTTTATATTTTATATTTATTATTATTGTTTATAATAAAATCCTATTTCAAAAAGGTGACATCATAGTCCGCCCTTCCCAAAATTGCTTGTCCTCAAGCAATGATTGAATGATCATGGAATCCCATCTGTAATCCACTTTCTGCTGCGCAACTCTAATATTATCACATATGTTTTCTCCCTTATTTTGATGTGAATTATGATTGATAGTTGGAACTTGACAAGTTCTCTCATCTTCCAAAAAATAAGGATCAAGGCCATCTCACAATGCTGGCCATTGTATTTGCAAAAATCAATGTTTGCATGATAGCATGACTCAAAATAAATTCTTATCTTTTGGTTCACTCTAGTTATTCTCATATTCTAGATCAATAAAAAATAAACCAAACACGGAGCATATACTTGAAAACACAAAGTATCCACATGAATGCATGAAGACACGAAGCATACATGATGTAGACACATGATTATATCCAAACACAAAGCATACACATCAAAACAAAGAGCATACACATGAATATATGTAGACATAGTTCACTTGGTCCACAAGAGGTAGGAGCGTCCAACGAGGACTAGATCCATCTCTTGAGGCAACCAATCCGCAAGAGGCAGGAACGTCCAACCAGGACCAGATCCATCTCTTGGAGTAATCAATCCACACGAGGCAAGAGGCAAGAATGTCCAACCAGGACCAGATCCATCTCTTGGAGTAACCAATCCACAAGAAGCAGAAACATCCAACTAGGACCAGATCCATCTCTTGGAGTAGCCAATCCACAAGAGTTAGGCACGTCCAACTAGGACTAGATCCATCTCTTGGAGTAACCAATCAACAAGAGGCAGGAACTTCCAACCAAGACCAGATCCAGCTCTTGGAGTAACCAATCAACAAGAGGCATGAACGTCCAATCGGGACTAGATCCATCTCTTGGTGTAACCAATCCACAAGAGGCAGGAACATCCTAATGCAATCATGGCAGGAGTTTCCCCAATGGAGATGGTCCAACCATGCAACAAGAGTCAACACAATGAAAACAACCAACTCAAAAAACAAGAATAGACAATCAAGATGCTACAACAGATCTTCACATTATCACAAATCCAAGATTTACATCACATTTGCCTGCAACATGCAACTTACATTCTCAGGCTTACATGCCCATTACAACAGAATTCCAGACCTAACCCCTAGAATTAACCTCCAAAGGTTATCCTTGCTTCCAAGCTACTGAATCTACCCAACAAAGATCAAAAGCTTCAATATATAGAGCCTTCGCAACACATGTCGGCCAGATCAATTACATTTTCCAAGACTAAGAAAACATAACGTGTGCAAATATAGGCCAGGACCCAAATCATAAGATCTCAATGCCAAGATGTGGAAATGATGCGTGATCCAAGAGAGACGTTGACCAAAGATCCAGGAACATCCTGATATGAGTCACCAAGCTTCGCTGATTGGGAAATTGCTCCACAAGATCGGGAAACTCCATCTGACCATTAGAAGATAAAGAACACACAGATTTGGCGATGAATCTGTAGTATCTCCACAACGAAGTATCCAAATGAGGTGCGAACCGAGACATAAGTAAAACATGATGTCCAAAACTAACCGCGAGGTTTGCAACAATAGATGATCCAAAACCAAGGAACGTCACTAAAACTCAGAAACTAGAAAACAAGAACAAAATTGAAAGGAAATATTTTTTGGGTGATGCAAGATTGCCAACGACCCAAGGATGCTCTTGCATTAGACACCCCTGGTGAGAAGAAGATGTTCCATAAGAGGAACTTATGAACATCTTATAGGATTCAGGACATAAATCCCATGCTCTCTCTTAATCCAAATATCCTCTTTATCTGCAACTGTCCTTCTCTACACTTCTGCTCTTTCTTCTGTCAAATCCATCAGCTCACTCAGCTCGGTACTTAATTTATCATAACTCTCATCAACATCAGAATTCTTACCACCATCTCCTTTCTTTCGCACAACCGATTCACCTATGTCAGAAGACTTCATCTGATCAGCAACCAAAGTCTTCTGCCGCTTCACTTTACCCTTCTTGTTATTTGATACCAACCGGTTCTTAGATCTGCCTCCAAGATCATGCTTCAAATCCATATCAACCTCTGTATTTTGCTTCTTTGAATAGTAACTCTTCACAATGCTCAGATTCCTTGCACTTCTCCCCTCTTCCTCCTTCAAGGGAACCAAAGTAAACTTTTGTCCATCCTTCTGTATTGTGACCAAGTTATTTCTGCAATCATGGATAGCTCCCCTATCAAATTGCCAAGGTCTGCCCAATAAAACATGACAAGCACTCATAGATACCACATCGCACAATACCTCATCTCGGTAAGGTCCAATGTTGAAGTTCACCAAACATTGTTCTTTCACCTCCATGACATGTTCATCTTGAAACCAACTTATCTCATAAGGACAAGGATGTTTAAGCCTCTCCAAGCCAAGCTTCTGCACCATCTCTTATGATACCAAATTATCAGTACTACCATCATCTATAACAACCTTACAACATTTACCTCCTGATTTGTAAACAGTCCTAAACAAATTCCTCCTTTGTATAGGTTTAACTTCCCTCCTACTCAACATGATACTCCTAAGCATAAGAGATTCTCCCATCTCAGGTTCTGCTACACTCTCCACAAGTTCATCTGTACCTTGTTCCTCATGTGCCACAAGATTTTGTCTACCCAAGCTTTTGCTAGATCCTTCGAAACATTGAAAAGCTCTATGTCCTATGCCACCACATTTGAAACAAGTGCCTTTGAATTCCTTGCTACCACTCCCTCTCCTAAGTGACTTCTGATCATGTTCTACCTCCATGGTCTGCTTCTCTTTGCCATTACTATTCACTTGGTTCTCCCTTTCTCTAGGGTTACTCTGTCTTCTCTTTAACTTATCTTATGTCTTCAATGCATATTGATAAGCATCCTCCATTGTAGAAATCCGCAACATACTCAACTCATCCTGAATATTAAATCTCAGACCATTAATATACCTAGCCACCTTCTCCTTAGATATCTCTCGGTGTCCAGATCTAATGGTCATCTTGTAAAACTCCTCGGTGTATTCTTTCACACTCATATCCTGTTACTTCATGTTCTGCAATTTCGTGAACAATTCCAATTCATAATCCTTCGGTATGAATTTAGTCTTTAATCTAGAAACCATTACTCTCCATCTAGTGATTTTCATTTCACCATTCTCTTCTCTATCCTTTTGCAATTCTTCCCACCATAAGATAGCATGACCCTTCAACTCAGTCTGTGCTAACCTAACCCTCTGTGGATCTCTAATATCTTCAAGCTCAAAGTAATATTCTAATTCACCAATCCAGTCTATCAAATCTTCAGGATGCAATGAACCAGAGAAAGTAGAATCCTCCATCCTATGACTTTTACTTACTTGTGCCATAGCCCTCAACAATCTCTCTTCATATGTAGGGATCTTGGTATCTACAGTCTCAAGATCTTCAACAACCTCCTCATATTCTTCCTCAGTCTCAGGATTCCTTCGCAATCCAGTCAAAGCATTTAAGATCTCAGTTCTCATCTCATTTCGGAAGTCCTCCATAATTTGTTCTAACCTCCTAGGGTTCATCCTTCTAGGTGGCATCTCTCCCAATCCTTAGGTGCAATTGCCTCAACTCGGCGATCTGATTACAAGGTGCCAATTGCCTCTCACTCGGCGATCTGTTAGACACACTTGCAACCTGCCTCCAAATCGGCGATCTGTTAGACACACTTGCAACCTGCCTCCAAATCGGCGATCTGTTAGACACACTTGCAGCCTGCCTCCAAATCGACGATCTGTTTACCCTCGGTATGCCTTTAACAACCCAAACAAAGTTCTCAACCAGCAACAACTCCTTTGCGATCCCCTTGTGCAAGTCATCTGCGATTGCGGGCCAAATCCACACTCTGCCACACCACAACAAATTCAACTAGGGCTTCGCAAGCTCAGGAACTCGATCTGCTAACACAGGAACATCATCCTTGCTCTGATACCATCTGACGCAGTCATGGCATGAGTTTCCCCAATGTAGATGGTCCAACCATGTAGCAAGAGTCAACACAACGGAAACAACCAACTTAGAAACAAGAATAGACAATCAAGATGCTGCAACAGATCTTCACATTATCACAAATCCAAGATTTACATCACATTGGCCTGCAACATGCAACTTACATTCTCAGGCTTACATGCCCATTACAACAAAATTCCAGACCTAACCCCTAGAATTAACCTCCAAAGGTTATCCTTGCTTCCAAGCTACTGAATCTACCCAACAAAGATCAAAAGCCTCAATATATAGAGCCTTCACAACACATATGTCGGCCAAATCAATTATATATTCCAAGACTAAGAAAACGTACCGTGTGCAAATATAGGCCAGGACCCAAATCATAAGATCTCAATGCCAAGATGTGGAAATGACGCGTGATCCAAGAGAGATGTCGGCCAAAGATCCAAGAACATCATGATATGAGTCACCAAGCTTCGCCGATCAAGAAATTGCTCCGTAAGATCGAAAAACTCCATCTGGCCGTTAGAACATGAAGAACACACAGATTTGACCATGAATCTGTAATATCTCCACAACGAAGTATCCAGATAAGGTGCGAACCTAGAGATAAGTAAAACACGATGTTTAGAACCAACCTTGATGTTTATAACAACAAATGATCCAAAACCAAGGAACACCACTAAAACTCAGAAACTAGAAAACAAGAACAAAACTGAAAGGAAATATTTTTTGGGTGATGCAAGATTGCCAATGACCCAAGGATGCTCCTGCATCACATCAAACCATGACCAAATCCATCTCTTGGCGTAATTAATTCATCATTCAGCCCACAAGGGGCAGGAACATCCAAACATGACTAGATCCATCTCTTGGGGTAATCATATTAAATTATTATTTATATGTTATTAATGGTTATCTTAATCTGTTTGTAAATATCCTATAAATATTAGTATGTTTCTAATATTTAGTTCTCTGTAGATAGAATAGAAAGTTTCTATTCTTTACGATCGTTTCCTAAGGAAACATGGTTCCATTCTTTTGTATATATAGATCATTCGATCTCTGTTAATAATATCAAGTTTTTACCACAATATGGTATCAGAGCAAAAATCTTAATTTTTTCGAAAGTTTTACAATTTCAATTCGAAATTATCTGAACCTAGAAATTTTTGAAATTGTTTTTGGGATCTACACATTTCTCATTGAGAAATCCGTTGCTTCTACTCGAATCTGAAACCCATCTAGGGTTTGTTGGAGTTTTTTATTTCATTCTCTGCAAATCGCAACCTTCAATAGTTGCGTTTTTTACTGTTCTTGAGGGCATTTTCTCCTGCAAAACAAACGACGACCATTGCTACAGAAAAAACGACGTCGTTTTTTCCTTCAAGCTCGCGACTCCTCTGTCTCTTTGTAGTGCTATATACTGCCAAAATCGACGCTTCTAGTCGACTCTTCCATCCCGCGCGACGCCATTATTGGTGCGTCGTCTCTACACACCACAAAGTGAAGTCTCCGCTCTTTTTTCTTCTCCTTCGTGGACAGGTTCCAGCGCTTGTTGGAGCCATTGTGGTCGCTTCTACAAACAACCGACCCCATTTATGGTCATTTTTCTGAACTAATCCGCCATTTTTCTACACAACTCTACAATTTTTTGATATTTTTTCCAGCGGCTAGGGTTTCATTCGAAACTCTCAGATTCTGTGATGTCTTGGAAATATACTTGCAGATTCTTAGTGGGTTTTTCGAGAACTCAACTGGGTAGTCGTCCATTTTTTCTGGGTGCCTCGATTTTTGTGCCTCAATTTTTGAGCCAGCAGATCTAGAACTTGACAGCATATTCCTTATGGATTTTTTGAGCTCTCCTCTGGGTTCTACTCCATTTTTTCTGGGTCTTCTGACATTTCGCCTCAAAGTGCGTGCCTTCTCAGTTCTTCACGTTTTTCATTGAAATTCGTGCCATGGCATCACTCACCAGTCCTCTGCTCGAGGGAAATAAAAAATTTAATTGTCGGAATTATAGCATGTGGAAGCAGCGGATGCTAACCATCTTTGAATATCGCGACAGCGATCAGGTGGTTCTGGGTACTACCAAGCGTCCAACTACAGCTGGTCCAGATTAGGTTACCTATGACCAACAGAATTGGGAAGTAGTCATGTCTCTCAAATTATTAGTGGCTGATGATCAACTCTCTCAGATTCCATCCGGCAAAATAGCTGCCGAGATATGGGAGCATCTCAAAACCCTACATGAGACATCAGATAAAAGCAGGGGCTTTCCTTCTCAAGAAAACTCTGTTTTCTATTGTCATAGATGAGCGGAAATCGCTCCAGGATCACCTGAATCGGATTCAGGAAATCCATGATCAGTTGCTTGCCATTGGACGCAAGATGGAGGAAAAGGACATTGTGGTAATCACTCTCAGAAGTTTACCCAGGTCCTACGAGCATTTTATCGAGACTCTCAACATCACTTCCACTGGTGTTGATATGAAGTTCACCGATCTCTGCACACTTCTGCTTTAGCAAGATCGCTGGAAACAACAGTTCAGTAGCAGTTCCAGCTCCACTTCCACCGAGCAAGCCTTTGCTGCTAAATCCTTTCAGAAGGATAAGGGCAAGTCTCATTCTCAGCAGCATTCTTAGCAGTCTTCTCTTAGCAGAGGCCCTCTGCTCCAGCATCATTCTTAGCAGTCTTCTCTTAGCAGAGGCCCTCTGCTCCAGCATCATAAGGCTCCAAGGAAAAGAATATTCAATGCAACTATTGCCACAAGTATGGTCACATGAATGTTGAATGTCGGATGTGCTTAGCTTCCCTATCTAAGCAATTTGGTTCACAGCCCAAAGCGAACAACGCATAACACACTGAGCAGACAAAATCTGCCTTTTACGCCTTCATGGCCAAAAGACCATCAGATCATGTCAAGTCGTCTGCCTGGTACATTGATTCAGGTGCCTCTCGTCATTTCACCCACCGCAAAGACTGGTTCATTGACTACTAGCCTTATTCAGACTCTGTTATTTTTGGTGGTGGGGAAGAGTACACTGTTGTCAGCAAAGGCAACATTCAGATTCAGTCTGCTGGGAGGAATCTCATTTTCCTCGATGTGTACCACGTTCCAGGGATGGAACTAAATCTACTCTCAGTCAGTTAGATGGTGCGACATTCTCCACGGCTAGATATCACCTTCAATTCACATCAGTGCACCATCATTGATCGGGAGACTCAGTCTGTTGTTGCAGTTGGTCTTGAGGATCATGGTCTTTTCAAACTTGCCGATTCTGGTACTTCTCAGGACCTTGCTATGGTTGCTCGACAGTCTTCAGTTAGTACACTTTGGCATCAACGTTATGTGCACTTAAATATGCGCCATCTCTCTCAGCTTGCTCGTGATGAGCTTGTCCTCGGTTTGCCAGAGATTCAGACTCAACAACTTGGAGTTTGTGATGCATGCTGTGATGTCCCCTTCTAGCTAGCGACATCATGCTAGTCAGTGGACCCTCGTAGGCTAGTAGACATGGATAGCGGGTCTTTTCAGGCACAGTGAAGGTATGGCTTTCTGATGGTTCAGTATTGGCAGAGCTCAGTGTGTTTTTCAGTTGGCTTAAGAGATTTTTTTGGCTCAGTTATATGGATTTTGCTATTTTTAGCAAAGGTTTCTATATTTTGGCTTATTTTTGAGCCATAGAGATGGACCCCGACTATTTTTGGAAATGCATTTTGGTCACATGGAGAATTATTTCACCAACTCCGGTTTTAGATGGTTTAGCCAGATTCACAATACCAAGGGAGTTATCGCACTTTCAGTGACTAAGTGTTTAATGAAGGAATAACGATTTAATATTAAGTTATAATATAATTTTATATTAAATTACTTAACTGATGTGTTTAGGCTTCATAAAAGGGGGCCAAGATTATTTATTAATTTATGGGCATGTTTCCTAAGTATAAATTAATTAATTAAATGTCATTTTTTATGTTTATTACATTAAAAGTGAATTATATGGAGAAAATCGCAAGCTTGCTTTTCTGGTGCAATTTTGGACTTGGAGGAAATAAAAGGGCTTGGTGTGAGTTGAGAAGGCATCCATTTTCATTTTGAAGAATTAAAATTTGTTTCCTCTTGAGCTCTGAGAAGGGTTTGATAGTTTCAGCCATTGGAGAACGTAGTTTCTTTTGTGTGTTCGTCATTTGAGCCAGTGAAATACCTGGTGAATTTGATAATCAGAGGGTCTCATTCAGAGATTCTATTTGCGCTTCAACATAGGGTTTCAGCAGTTACAGCACAAGCTCATAAGCTACATCGGGATCAAAATACAGGTGCTGGTTAGTTACATCATTGCAGAGACTTGCAGGCGTGGCTGGGAATACAGAAAAATACGCCATTCATGCTAAAACGCATTTGTTGGTTTAGGGCGATTTCTTCTGGAAAAATATTCAGGTTTTTTATGCTTGTAAAACTCATTGTTGTTTATGTTTTGGATTCCGGAACAATCTTCTTGTACTTGGTGTTGCATATTGAAGAATAATAAATTTGCAGTAGTAGCTAGATTATCTTTTCAGTATTTTATTTCAGATTTGTATCTATTTGTTTTTTTTCATTCAAAACCCTTGCAAAAACACAAAAAAAATCATAAAATATTCCAAGGAAAAACAGTTCAGCAGTTAGCCTATGAAGGGTTCCTACAGTGGTATCAGAGCTAAATCTTGCCATCCTGAGGGTTTGGTTATTACATGCAGTCAGAGGAGGTTGGTCCACACAGGTATTATACACGCAGGAGAGCCTTACTTGAAGGCGAGTAGGTTTTAGAACCACGGCCGGTCACCATGGGTGACAGGCGTGAGGGTAGCCCACCCGGGTTTAACAGGGATGATGAAGCTCAGGAGACGAGAGAATTTTTCAGAACTATGGCAACAGGGCAGCAGCAGGTGGCCCAAGCCTTACAAGCACTGACTACAATGATGGAGCAGATGAATCCACCAGACAGGTAGAACAGGGATCAGGAGGATAACAGGAGTGCGGTTGGTTCTCCTCGAGGACCTAGGACACACTCTAGGACGGTTGATAGGATGGCTGATAGGCCTACACACCCTACTTTTGTGAGGGAAGAGCTGACACCAA
Source organism: Thuja plicata (assembly GCA_018584345.1). NCBI lineage: Eukaryota > Viridiplantae > Streptophyta > Pinopsida > Cupressales > Cupressaceae > Thuja > Thuja plicata. The sequence continues at coordinate 1,614,305 of MU228483.1, forward strand.
AGCCTGAAGAAGAAGCAGGTGATTTGATGTTCGCAGATGTTCCCATGGCTGCAAATGATGAATGGGAGATGCTAGCTCCACAGGGTAGGGAGCGTCTCACCTTTGAGCGATTTGTCAATCAGAGGAGAGAGCATTACAGGGCAACGAGACAAGATAGGAGACCTCGTGGCCAGAGCAATGAATTAAAGCGTGCTACAGGCAAGCTTTCTTTGACTACTTTTGATGGTAGTAGCAGGATGACAACGCAGGCTTGGATTCACAAGCTTGATACTTCCTTGGCACTGAGACCTATGACAAAAGTGGAGGCAATAAAATATGCCACACTACATTTAGAGGGAGCTGCACATGATTGGTGGTACCATGGGATGGTTACCCTTCAGCATAACCAGGTGACTTCATATTAGGATTTTGTGGACAAGTTGGTAGAGAGGTTTGATAAGAAGGATCCAGAAGTCTACTTCAGGGAGTTGGCACAGTTGAGACAGACAAGCGGTTTGGAGTATTTCATTAGTGACTTTCAAAGGCTATCCGTGATGGTGCCAGACATGGTTGAAAATCTTGCGATAATATCGCGGATATCGCGATGCAATGGAGGAAACAATATTATTGCTGATAATATCGCCAACGATATTTTCATTTTCGCGGGGTGATTTCTTCCTGATAAAATCACGATTTTTTGAGTGATTTATTTAAAAAAACCGGCGCTTAAAACTTTGTAGTTAAAAATAGATGTTTTTAAAACATTTAGGGTTTTGTTTTAAGTTGTAAAGCGACGAAAAGGTCGCAAATAGGTATTCTGTAATTATTTTTTTTAGTGTGCAACTATAGACCGAGCCGTGTAGAAATGACACCAAGGAAAGACGCGGGGTGTGGAGAGTCGACAACCGACAGTTTGAAGCACCGTACACATTCAAGTGAAACAAGGTAAAATTTAAATACAGGATTACAATGTAGAACTTAGTCATTAAAATTTAAATACTAATACTATATAATATTACAGTATTACATCCCCGTGAACGAACAACAACCTAATAAAATTTGAACAAATGACAATTATACAACACCAGTACCACCCGATTAGCATTCCATTCAACCAATTTGTATATGTTCTACAATTTTGGTGCATGTGTGTTTTTTTAAGAATATTTTAAGAAATTATATATTTTTAAATGTTCGATAAAAGTGTCGATTTATTGCCAATTTTTCTGCCGAGTTTTTGTCGAGACTAAGTTTTTCAACTATGGTGCCAGATATCTCAGATAGGAGATTGGTTGTTTTATTCACTGAGGGATTATCTGAACCACTGAAGGGTTGGGTAAAAGCCTTTGATCCATCTAATTTGCAAGAAGTAATTAAGAAGGCTAGAAGTATGGAACAAGCAGCCCCAGTAAATAAATTTCAGTCAAAGGGTGCATCATCTAGCAAAGACAACAAACCATTCTTCAAGAAACCCGAGAGGAATGAAACAAAGGCTGAAAATAAAGATAAATCATTCGCCCCCTTGGATAGAGAGACATTGAATGATTTAAGGAAGAAAAAACTCTTTTTTTATTGTAAAAGACCCTATGACATGAACCACGACTGTCCTTTGAGACCAAAGGGGAAAGCAAACAGGGTTATGTGGGCTTACTATGAGGATTCCGATTCTAAAAATTTGGACCAGCAAACTGAAAATGAGGAATCTAGTGAGGAAAAGGAAAGTTTAGATGATGAAAAAGTCAAGCAAATGTCTACCGATGAAGAGAAGGTTGAAGGTAGGCTTAAGGAGGCCCGTCTCACTAGTGTGCAACAGGAGGGATCGTTTTGGATGAGAGGAGTGTTGGCTGGACAACGAGTTATCACATTGCTAGATACAGGTGCCACACACAATTTCATTGACTCCAGGTTGGTTGAGAGACGTGAGATCCAAACTGAGCAATTTGAGGGGTTGAGAGTGAGGGTAGCAGATGACTATGTTCTCAAATGTGATAGAAAGATTACAGGTTTGTCATTGAAAATTAATAACTTTGAATTCAAGGCTGAATTCTATGTGGTTAACATGGGTGACATGGATTTAGTTCTTGGCATGACTTGGCTACATGATATTGGAGAGTTCACTCTCAGTTTGAGAGAAATGGTGATGAAATTTCAGATTGATGGTAAAACTCACATTCTTACAGCCATCCGAGACACTGAGTTTAGGATGGTGTCTTGCAAGCGCATGGAGAGCTTGTTGCGTCATAACCAGGTTGAGTGGGCAGCCCATTGCACATTGATGCCATCACAGGGGCAGCAACCATCCAAATACCATCTGGACATACAGGAACTGAGAATCAAGCACTACAAGGTTTTCAGTGACATACCACCAGGGAGACCTCCAGACAGAGGTATTGAGCATATTATTGAGTTGGAGGAGGGTGCTAAACCCATCATGATCACACCCTATAGACATCCAAAGAGATTGAAGGATGAGATTGAGAAAACCATCAAGGAACTACTTGCTATGGGTCACATTAGACCAATTAAGTCTCCTTTTGCTTCTTCTGTGGTTTTGGTGAAGAAGGATGGTACTCTTAGGATGTGCATAGATTACAAGGTCCTGAACAGGAAGACTATAAAAAACAGGTACTCCATCCCACGGATTGATGAGTTATTAGATGAGCTACATGGAGCATGTTTCTTCTCCAAAATTGATTTGAGATCAGGCTATCATCAGATCCGAGTTAGACAGCAGGATATAGAGAAGACGACATTTAGGTGTCATTGTGGCCATTTTGAGTTTGTAGTTATGCCATTTTGGCTAACTAATGCTCCAACTACTTTTCAGTCCACGATGAACAGGGTCTTTCAGCCTCAGTTGAGGAAATTTGTGTTTGTCTTCTTTGATGACATCTTGGTGTATAGTAGGACATGGGACGAGCATGTGCAACACTTAGACACCGTGTTGAGCATTCTGAGTAGGGAGTCCTTGTATGCCAAGGAGTCCAAATGTGATTTGGGATTATTAGAGTTATTATATCTGCGTCACATTATCAATGCACAGGGAGTACGCATGGATCCTGAGAAGATTCGTGCTATTGTTGAGTGGCCCTCCACTAAACCTGACACAATTGAGAGGATTTTTGGGATTGTGTGGGTTCTACAGGAGGTTTGTTAGTGGATATTCCAAGCACGCAGCACCCTTGACTAATTTGATGAAGGGGGCTTTCTTGTGGACTCCTGAGGCACAAGAGTGTTTTGATAAATTCAAGGAGTTGACAACTTCTTGCCCAGTGCTAGCTTTACCTTACTTCAACAAACCTTTTGAGCTACATTGTGATGCATTTGGTGAGGGTGTTGGAGCAGTGCTCACGCAAGACAACACCCGATTGTGTATGAGAGTAGGAAGCTCAGAGGACCCGAGAGGAGCTTCAACATTTATGATAAGGAAATGCTGGCCATAATGCATGCTTTGGCCAAATTCAGGTAGTATTTAGTGGGCAGCAAATTCAGCATAAAAATAGACCACAATAGCTTGAAACATTTCCTGGGGCAGCGAGATCTTAATTGCAGGCAACAGAAATGGGTAAGGAAATTACAGGCATATGACTTTGATATTACCTATTTCAAGGGGACACAGAATGTAGTAGCATATGCCTTGTCACGAAGACCCCACTTGAGCTTGATGACAGATATATCAGAGGACTGGAGGCATTTGATCCTTGCAGAGTATGCAAAGGATACATGGGCACTAGGATTCATTGATGGATCGGTTCAGGATAGTGATTTCACCCTTGTGAATGACCTCATCGTTTACGAAGGGCGCATTTATTTGGTGCCAGGATCAGAGGCGACGAGGATGGTGTTGTGAGTTTATCATGATTCACCTATGGCAAGTCATCCCGGGTTCTACAAGACCTACCCGCAGATTCGGGAGCGTTTCTCTTGGAAAGGGCTCAAGGCCAAAGTGTTGCAGTATGTTAGAGAATGTCCTACTTGTCAGCAAAATAAATAGGAACACTCTTATCCAGCCGGGTTATTACAACCCCTTCCGATTCCTGATAGGAAGAGGGAGTGTTTATCTATGAACTTCATCACAGGACTGTTGAGAGCTCAGGACAGAGATTGTATATATGTTGTTGTTGATCGGCTTACAAAGTTTGCCCACTTCTTTCCGATCACAGCCACGTACACTGCTACACAGGTGGCAGAGTTATTCTTCTGTGAGGTGTTCAGTTTACATGGCCTACCTCGGAGCATAGTCAGTGACAGTGACAACAGGTTTATGAGTTACTTCTGGCAGGAGTTGTTCAGATTGTGTGGGACAGAGCTCACTCCGAGTACTAGCTACCATCCTCAGACAGATGGACAGACTGAGATAGTCAACAAATGGGTGGAGGGATACCTCAGGAATTACATAGCAGGGCAGCAAAAGGATTGGGTTAAGTGGATTTATCTATGCGAGTATTGCTACAATTCCACTTATCACATTTCTATTTAGATGTCATCGTTCATGGCATTATATGGGTATGAGGGCCCCAATTTCATGGATCTATTGCTGAGTGACAGTAGAGTGCCTAGTGCTGGAGACTTGTTATAGAAGGGCCAGGGCATTGTAAAGGCTCTTAAGGAGAATATTACTAAGGTACAGAATCAACAGAAGCAGTACGCGGATCATAAGAGGACTGAGCAGATTTTTGAGGTAGGGGATATGGTATACTTGATGTTATACCCTTACCGCCAGTTCACTCTTAAAAGGAGTGGTGCCGAGAAACTGAAGCCACGATACTATGGACCTTTCAGGGTGATCATGAGAGTTGGAGAGGTGGCGTATGAGTTGGATTTACCTGCAGAGAGGAAAGTCCATAATGTTTTTCATGTGTCACGTCTCAAAAAGGTGTTAGGACACCAGATTGTTCCTTCTACAGTGCTTCCACCCTTGGATGATGAGGGGAAGTTGGTTTTAGTGCCAAAGGCTATTTTGGAGTTTAGGGAGAGAAACTTGAGGAGACGCACTATCAGGGAGTACTTGGTGAAATGGAAGGATATGCCGGTTGAGGATGCTACATGGGAGAGTGAGGAGATCTTACAGCATCCGGAGTTGAGATTGCTTGAGGACAAGCAATTTGAGGAAGGGCGGATTGTGATTTCCCCTTCTAGCTAGCAACATCATGCTAGTCAGTTATTAGCCTATCAGTGGACCCTCGTGGGCTAGTAGGCATGAATAGGGGGTCTTTTCAGGCACAGTGAAGGTATGGCTTTCTGATGGTTCAGTATTGGCAGAGCTCAGTGTTTTCAGTTGGCTTAAGAGATTGTTTTTGGCACAGTTATATGGATTTTGCTATTTCTAGCAAAGGTTTCTATATTTGGGTTATTATTTGAGCCATAGAGATGGACCCCGACTATTTTTGGAAATGCATTTTGGTCACATGGAGAATTATTTCACCAACTCCGGTTTCAGACGGTTTAGCAAGATTCACAATATCAAGGGAGTTATCGCATTTTCAATGGCTAAGTGTTTAATGAAGGAATAACGATTTAGTATTAAGTTATAATATAACTTTATATTAAATTACTTAAGTGATGGGTTTAGGCTTCATAAAAGGGGGCCAAGATTATTTATTAATTTATGGGCATGTTTCCTAAGTCCAAATTAATTAATTAAATGTCATTTTTTATGTTTATTACATTAAAAGTGAATTATATGGAGAAAATCAAAAGCTTGCTTTTTTGGTGCGATTTTGGACTTGGAGAAAGTAAAAGGGCTTGGCGTGAGTTGAGAAGGCATCCATTTTCATTTTGAAGAATTACAATTTGTTTCGTCTTGAGCTCTGAGAAGGGTTTGATAGTTTCAGCCATTGGAGAACATAGCTTCTTCTGTGTGTTCGTCATTTGAGCCAGCGAAATACCTGGTGAATTTGATAATCAGAGGGAGTCTCATTCAGAGATTCTATTTGCGCTTCAGCATAGGGTTTCAGCAGTTGCAGCACAAGCTCATAAGCTACATCGAGATCAGAATATAGGTGCTGGTTAGTTACTTCATTGCAGAGACTTGCAGGCGTGGCTGGGAATACAGAATAATACGCCATTCATGCTAAAACACATTGGCTGGTTTAGGGCGATTTCTTCTGGAAAAATATTCAGGTTTTTATGCTTGTAAAACTCATTGTTGTTTATGTTTTGGATTCCAGAACAATCTTCTTGTACTTGGCATTGCATATTGAAGAATAATAAATTTGCAGCAGTAGCTAGATTATCTTTTCAGTATTTTATTTCAGATTTGTATCTATTTGTTTTTTTTCATTCAAAACCCTTGCAAAAACACAAAAAAATCATAAAACATTCAAAGGAAAAACGAGTCAGCATTTAGAGCCTATGAAGGGTTCCTACACATGCCAGGCTGGGAAGCAACATCGCACACCTTTTCCTGTCGGCGATTCATGGCAGGCTTCTCAGGTACTTCAGCTTGTTCATGCAGATATCTGCGGCCCTATGGCCACTCCTTCTGTTCTTGGGTCTAGGTATTTTCTGTTGTTTGTTGATGATTTTAGTAGAAAAATGTGCGTCTACTTTCTTAATAAGAAATCTGAAGCATTTACTGTATTTCAGAAGTTTAAACCTCTACTTGAAAAAGAGTGGGAAATCTATTATTGCTCTTAGGACAGATAATGGGGGAATTTTGTTCTAATGAATTCTCTAGCTTCTGTGATCTTCATGACATCAAGTGATAGTTAACCTTACCCCACACACCGCAACAAAACAGTGTAGTTGAACGTCGGAACAAAGCAATCACCGCGATGGCTAGGTCCATGCTTGAGCACAGACATGTTCCGAAGAAATTTTGGGCGGAAGCAGTTAACACTGCAGTCTACCTTTTGAACGGGTCACCCACTATGGCGGTTAAAGGCAAGACTCCAGAAGAGGCCTTGATAGGTCACAAGCCTAGAATCAGTCACCTGAAGGTTTTTGGCTCTCTTGCCTATGTTTGGATCTCTGATGCGTCTCGCACCAAGTTGGATGCCAAGAGTCAAAAACTCATGCTTGCTGGATACAATAGTCTTCACAAAGCCTACCGCTTGATCGACATTGAGACATCTTGTCTCCTGTACAGTTGTGATGTAGTCTTTGATGAGCAGCAAGGACCGTTCATGTCTGTCTCTCCTGTTCCTGATTCAGTAGACCAGCTTATGAAGGCTCATGATTTGGGAGTTCGACTTCCATTAGGTCCATCTCCTGGGAGGGCTCCAACAACTCCAGTAGCTCTAGTATTACCGGTGAATCCTGTACAGACACCTCCGGCCTCTCCTCCAGGTTCACCTAGATATGCAGATGCTTCTCCTGATTTTGACCCAGATTCTTCTGATAAGGAACCTGATCATAGAGCATTGCCTGATAATAATGTTGGTCCTCCTCTCCGGCCTAAATGGTGGGCTAGGACACTTGCTGATATTAGGGATGATGAGCTCATCGAGGGGAGAACTGCTCGGAAGAAGAGCAAGCCTACAAAGACTGTCAATATTGCTCTCAAAGCCAACATTCACAGTGTGTTTGAACCGCAGACATACTCAGAGGCTAAAGGCATTCCAGAGTGGGAACAGGCCATGAATTCTGAACACTAGAGCTTGATGAAGAATCACACCTAGGTCCTTTCTGATCTTCCACCAGGGAAGAAATTCATTGGCTGCAAATGGGTCTACAAAATTAAGTACAAGTCTGATGGTACTTTGGATAAGTACAAAGCTCGTCTAGTTGCGAAGGGCTTCTCTCAGCGACAAGGCATTGACTGTGAGGAGACTTTTGCTCCTACAACAAAAACGAGCACTATTAGATTAGTTCTAGCCATGGCAACACAGTTTGGCTGGCAGGTCCATCAGATGGACGTCAAGAGTGCTTTCTAGAATGGTGACCTACATGAAGAGGTCTACATGACACAGCCTCCTGGTTTCAAGGGTGTTGGTAAAGAACACAAGGTTCTCTGACTGGTGAAAGCTCTCTATGGTCTTCTATATATTTCTTTGTCTTGTGCATTGGTTGGGTGTTAGACACGCATTATATTGCTGGTTCTGTGTGTAGTAGATGGATTTGCTGGTTTAGTTTGAAGCATTGTACATAGACCTCTATTATTTTATCAGTAAAACATCATTTCTTGTGTGACTGGGGTTTTCCCCTCAAGTTGGAGGGTTTTCCCAGGATAAATATTAGTGATTTTTTTGTGTCATCTATTCTTGCATGTTTTGTGTTAAGAATCTTTTGTTTCTCTGTTACTCTGGTTCATAACATTAAATTGGTATCAAAGCGGGTCTAAGGAAACGATCCGAACTAGAATAGAACAATTGGATTCTAGAAGAATCGTAATGTCTAATGGGAGTCGAATATGCTGTTCAAAATGAGGGATTCATATGAGAACGTGTAGTTGAAGAGCCTTGGAGGTAGAATCTCTGATGAAGCTTCTTACCTGGATAGGGAGGATGCTGTCATGTTTGTCTATGCTTACATGTTTGGCATTCATGTCTATGAGGATAGTAGATGTACTGGTGTTCAAATTTTTCATTCTCTATAACTATGTGAGGGCGAAAGATCTATTGGTGGATTGTGAGGAAATTTAGGCAATAAAGAGATAAGTATTTGAATATTGATCATGAATTTTATGTAGTTAATTCATGCTATAATATTGAGAATAGTGAATCATGTATGCT
>MU228483.1:1623008-1642984 GCA_018584345.1 Thuja plicata
TAGTTAATTCATGCTATAATATTGAGAATAGTGAATCATGTATGCTTTTAGCATTGATTTGTATATTTTCTCTTTATGAATAGTTTGATTCTGTGAACTATTGCTAATCTCTCTAAAAATGCTTCCAGGTTGGATTGAGAAACAACGGGATGATGAGAGATTACATGCAAAGTCATGCAGGCTATAGACATGAACATGGGAACGCTGCTTGCAGCCATGTGACTGAATTGATGACACGTAACTTCATTAAAGAGAAAGAACCTATTCAGATTGTCATTGCAATTAGTTTCTTCGAAGAGGAAGAAATGACATTTAGAGGGAGACTATTCAGCTGCAGAAATCAGATTCAGAGGGAGCTTGAGTGGCAGATGTAGAATCCCAAGTCCTTTGCAGAGGATCATCAAGCTTGTGTAGCAGTGTGACTGCAAAAGTTCATTGTTGGACAAACATTGGAGCCAATTTCCTGGTATTGTGATAATCAAAGCCATGAGAATGCCGCCCTTGTTGAGAGGGAGTCTTAGTATTCAAATGATATTTTATATGTTTTAATGGGTTCTTCTCTGAGAGGGAGAAGTTCGAGGTGCAATCCGTTGTTAATGAGTTCTTCTCTGTGAGGGAGAAAATCAAGGTGCAATCCCTTGTTAATGCATTCTTCTTTGCGAAAGAAGTTTGAGGTGAAAGCCCCTGTTCCACCCTCTGGGAGTAGTTATGGTGGATGTCATGTGAGAGACTCCATGACTTAGCTCTTGTGTTAGTCACCCTCTGGGAGTAGCCATGGTGAACGTCATGTTGAGATGACAATATCACATTGAGAGAATCCGTGATAAAGTTTTTGGTTTTCTCACAATGGGTGTAGTGATTGTGAGGGTCATGTTGAGAGAATCCATGACATGAGAATTTGGAAAGATACTTCCCTAGCTAAGAGGGAGTGTTGATGTTATATAGTATCGGGAGTTATCTTTCTCCTAAACGCGAATCACTTGTCCAAAAAAAGCGAGGGGTCTTGCATTTGGAAATTGAAAAGACTTGCATGGAGATGTGAAGAGACATCCATTTGAAATGAAGAGACTTGTGCTTGGATTGTAAAGAGTCTTCAATTTCGAAGATGAAGAGTCAAGTCTTCTATATATTTCTTTGTCTTGTGCATTGGTTGGGTGTTAGACATGCATTATATTGCTGGGTCTGTGTGTAGTAGATGGATTTGCTGGTTCAATTTGAAGCATTGTACACAGATCTCTATTATTTTATCAATAAAACATCATTTCTTGTGTGGCTGGGTTTTTCCCCTCAAGTTGGAGGGTTTTACCAGGATAAATATTAGTGATTTTTTTGTGTCATCTATTCTTGCATGTTTTGTGTTAATTTTTTTTGTTTCTCTATTATTCTGGTTCTAACATTAACAGTTTGCAACTATGTTCTTGAAGTTTTCCATATAGACCAAATCCTTGGATTGCTCGAAGGGTTTTAGATTGTCCTAATGGTCTTTATTCACTGTAATAATCGATATGTCTCCTCCAAAGAAATAAAAAGGATAGATGAGTGATCTCCTTCTTCGATTGCTTCTTAAATCTGCTTATAGTCTACTCAAGGTCTGTACATATTTGCCCTTAAGTTCTGCAATAAAAAACCTTCAAAATTTGCTTAATGCTCTTAAAAAATTTCTGCTCGTGAGGTTCTAATACAATCTGCTCACAAATCTTCTTAAGTCTGTTCACAAGTCTGGAAAATGACTGCCAATAAATCTGCAAAATGTTTTAAAAAATCTGCTCACTAGGTCTGCTTTGATCCACTTTTTAATTGGAGTGATAATCAATTGATCCATCATAAAATGATCTCCAATAACTTCTTATTTATGGCCTCCAAATACTACTTGTAATGTCCCTCGGGTTGGCAGGAATAGGCTCTGATACCACTGTAACGTCCCCATTTGGAATCACCTTATATTTTTTCCGAAATACACAAATCCAAAATGAAACAGGAGCAAAATGTAGTTAGAGATGTAATTCTTGCTCGAATAAGATGAGATAAGCTGTATAAATATCTGAAGTCTGGTTTCTCATATCAGGTTGATCTCTTAGATCAATGTCCTTTATCAAATGAAATTCTTTTGCTCAGTCTACTCTCAAAATCTGAATAATACTCTTTTATTGTTGCTCCTCCCTTTTTGCTTGGAATGAAATCTCCTTTATACTTTATTGGTGAAAGGTTCACCACCTTTCATTAGTATTGAGTCACCACTTTTCATTGTTGCCTTCGAGAATTTTATATTATTCCCCAAATTGCTTTCCCTTGGATGTCCTCAAATGAAACATTCTCCCCTTTATATCTTCCAATGTGAGGGAGGAGAGTCACACCTCTTCTTCATGGCTGCCCCTTGCAAAGGTCATGACCTTTCACAATTTCCACCCTTTGGATGAGTCTCAACCCTTCATCATTTATCCCCATTGAAAGAGTCACAACCCTTCATAATTGTCCCTCTGTGAAAGAGTCACAAACCTTCATAATTACCACATTTTCAAAGAGTCACAACCCTTCATAACTTTTGCCCTTTGAAGAAGTCACTTCCTTATTTTTTTTCTCATTTCTTTTTTCTCTTATTTTAATTCTTCCTCGCTTCACACCTTCCCTTTTCTCTTCCTTCCTCTCTCCCCTTTCAAAAAAAGTTCTCTTCTCCCTTTTTATATCTCATGTTTGAGGGAGTCACAACTTTTCATTTCGTGCCTTTTGACCCTTCATTGAATTAACTAAATTTAACTATGTTATATTTTAATTCTATTATTTTACATTTTTAATTTAAATTTTATTTGTATTCTTTTATATTTAAAGTTTATTATTATTGTTTATTATAAAATCCTATTTCAAAAAGGGGACATCATACGTCACCTCAAGTGACCCTTGCTTGAGGGGTCCTAACCTCGGATCAAATCAACGCTTTACTCAACTGAAAGTAACCATCCACTTATATTAAGTATCACTAAAAATTACAGAATAACAGTAGACTATAATGTCAACTTTGATCTAGCACATATTTACAAAAACATTCTAACCATCACTCATAAGACCATCCTGAATTTATAGGAAATCTTAAGAGCAGTAGTAGTAAATGCTATTCAAGTCTTATTGTACATGTCATCTTCTAAGAAGAATTGACTTATTCTAAAATACTAATAGAAGAACTACTTAAACAGAACTAAAAACATGGACCTTTGAATGAAATTCAACACCCCATCATGGATCATGCTGTTGTATAGGAACAAGACTATCATCCAGTCGGATGATCACTGCCATTCATAAAGTCTCCAATTGCAACGCACGTGGAAGTGGCGGAATGAGATCATCGTACTGAAGAAAGGCTCATTGATTGTTGCCTTTGATCGCGTCCTCTCCATTATAACAGTGACAACTGCCCACAACTATAGCTCATCATTCATGTCTTGAGGCTGCAAGTTAGTTAAGAACAGGAAAGATACACAAGCATACCGGACTATCCCAAAACATCATAAAATTAGAATTTATTACTACACACAGAATTATAGTTACAATATATACCATTATATTATGTATATTAAGTATCATAATGGGTTTATCACAATGTGCTCAAGTATCAAAGAGTCTTAACAAAGTCTGATAAAACATCATAAAACTAACCCAAAATACCCTAAAAGACACAGATTTCTAGACTCATCAATGATTTTTAATCATGGGATCCATATCATATTATCACTTGCTGCATTTCTATATTGAGATGATAGTGTACGTTTCTCCAATGTTTTAGATTCTCATTTCATATGTTTTGTAACTATATGTTGCATAGCTTTTTTCAATGAATTTATGTAATGTTTCAATTTGTTAAGTTTTTCCAATTCACGAGTTTTGAAACTATGGGATTTAAAATATTGATCACAAAGTAGATGAAGGGTATCTGCAGTTGCAGATTGTGCTTGTGGAAGTGATTTATAAGTAATTAAAAATTTAGATAGAGTGTGTAGTTAATAGAAGTACCAAGAGTAACATCTCATAACCATGGTGGGCCTACCTCATTACATGGCTCAATTATGTTTAATGCCACTTCTATCTTTAGTAGTGTAATTGATTTATTAGTTCCCTTCTTTTTCAAATCCCTAAAATTTGAGGTTCTTGCATCCTTAAAATTTCTCCATAGTTGAAATTAAGAAATGTTTATGTGAGGTCAGAAATGCAGAGGCATATATGTGAGGTCAGAAATGTTAAAGATTACATTTGTTGGGATTTTTGGGAGGTTAAAACAACAAATTAAGGGAAATCCTTTTACAATTTAACAAAGGGCTCTATTTGAAGCAATTTTACATAAAAGTTAGCAAATGGAGGTCGCATAGGTAGACTTTACGTTTATCTCATTTTTGTGTCATTTTGTATGGCATTGGTTACATTCTGGACTCGTCGAATAACTCTGATTTTTGCTATTGTGTCTAATGTCCAAAAATTGTGAAGTGAAAATTATGTTGCTTGGCTGGTTTTTTTTTCTACAGTTGAACCTGCATCAGGAGCTGATACTGAGGGTCTGGAAGTTGCAACCGAGTGTTTGTCAGATGCTTTTAGGCTTGGCACAAGATCTGTTGATGAGCAAGTACAACCACATTTATTGATTGACCTTTTCAGGTCAGCTGGACTCGATCCATCCAGAGATGACAGTCAAGGGCAGGCCAAAAATGAAGGAACTTCTAGATCTGTGGTATGTTTTCCAATTTTGAATTTCCACATACATAATATATTCTGTTCTTCAAATTACAAGAAACTAGGTGGTAACTTGTTTCGTATTTGTTCTCTAGGAAGGATCTTTTGAGCTTAAGGTTCATTCATTTGTGTCATTAGAGAATATACAACTTTTACAGCATTCCCATTAACCCTGTTTTAATGCTTTTGTGAGGGGTCCAATCCTCACAGGACTATGTGTACATATCTTTTATGATTCAGGGTTTAACTATTTTAGTCTCACTGACCATTTTATTTATGCTTATTTATCGATTAGTGTTTGTTTCTTTTTGTATCTAGAGTATATTTTCTCCAGTAGTTATCTGTTATGACTCAACAATCTATTAGAGTCCCATTGACCTGCTGTTGGTTACTAATGGACTTCAATAAAATTTCTTATTATTTTTTTAATTTTTATAAAGAGCTCAATGCATGTCAAGTCTTGTATAGAGGAATGTCGTCAATCATTGTGTCTTTACGAATGCCATTAGAAGCTGCAGATTCTACAGCATCTGTGAATTCCTCAAATGATTGCATACTCAAAGGCTAGTTGAATTTGCTTCTAGGTTTACTTTGGTCTAGATCCCATTGAATAGGGATATGTAGCTAGCATTCACCACAAAAACCATTATGCAGGTTTTAAAAATGGTCCTTAGTCCTGGTATTGTCTGTGCACATGTTTTTCTATCTCTAGGATTTATCATTCAAATGGCTTTGTGAAGGCAGTGGCTTGAAAGCCTGAGAGATTTGAAGGAAATTGGAATGAAGAGCCTGCTGTGTGAAATAACGTCTGATTAAAATCTCAAAACTGTAATAGGCAATATGAGCTACTTGTTTTTCATTTGGATTATTTGCTGACTGTGATGAAATTGAGTCAAAGCTCAAAGAAACATATTTAACTGTAGATCTAGTTTGTTTTTAATACAAATATAAGTTTCTGGTTGTATCTTTGCAAGACTTTTATTTCTTTCAAAGTTTCAATCAAGACAAAATTGCCATTTTGAAATCTGTTGATGATTTACTCATAATAATTATTTTCCTTCAGGATGAATCTGTGCCTATGGAACCCAGAATTCAAGGTAATTCACAGAACCTAGCTTCTTATTCTTTTCAGTTTGAACTGCAGAAACCTGTAAGCACATTTTTCTATTGTAAAATTTGTAAATGTCGTAAGAGAAAAGTAAGGCTTTTACGCTGTTAATGCACACTACTGATGAACACCATATCCTCTCCATTTGATTTAAAAGTTTAGAAAACCTTTTGAACAGTGTTGATAAATCATATGCACAACTTAGTCAGTTTTGTCTTCAATCTGGGTTAAATACAAGGATAAAATGTTTCTGTTTTCACAGTTTTTGAATATCAGATTCCGTGACTACTTGTGTTCTGATTTATTATTTTGCACTCAATTTTCATAGAAATAACTCACTGAAAATTCTAGGCTTAGGCAAGTGAGCTAAAACATTACTTTTAAATGCTTTAAAAGTATTTACTTCTAAATACTTTAAAAGTATTTACTTTTACTTTACTTTTAAATACTTTATTATCTAAAACATTCTGAAGATTGTTTTCTATAATGAGTTGGTGAGTGCTTCAACAATTCCTTGATGTGCAAAAATTTGTAGCCACTTAAGATTTATCGTGTTCAGCCATGAAACCTTTTTAACGAGTTTAATTTACAATAATTATACTTTGTCTATAGTGGACATGTTTTTGAATTGTGCAGAATTGACAGGTTCTATTTGCTTCTTCATTTTAATTGTAAATAGGGTAATTTGTCCTCGATAGTGTGATTATTCTTTTAATTGTTGAGTTTAAATTGTACATGGTTGGCTTATCATGGTGGTCTAATGTAGTTGCTTACATGGCACAACCTCATGTTATTCCTTTGTCTTTTCTGAACTTTGGGCAATAACTTAATTTTTTTATTACTGGGAACTATGAACCTGCTTTTTATATTGCAATTACGTTTCTTTGCCTCTGCAGTTGTTGGATCACATTGTATCTAGTCCTTCCTTTACTTTTCCACAATTTGGGTGCAAGTGTTACTTGCTGGGTTTGAACTGGGAACCTTTTTATTGGAGCAATGTGTTACAGCTGCACTTCGGACCTAAATCTCGGGTCATTCTGTAGTATAAGGTCTATTTTGACTCTTAGAGGTCTTACAATTTTTTTTTTGATGAATAGTGCCTTTCCTATTAATTAATATAAAAGTTACATATTCACAAAAAAGGGGCCGGGGGACATAAAAATCATCCTGCGAGAGTTTCAGACGGCACAAAGCCGGACAAGGAAACGAGAAACTATTCATCAAAAAAACCATAAAGCCTTCAGGCTGCAAGAGCAGTGCCAGCCGAAGGAGGATCTCTGTCATCAGAATTTTAGGTGAGAGGCTGAAGATTTTTATTTTGTAGAATTTTTTGTGATTTGTAATCAGGGGTTTTTAATAGAGCATTTGGTTCTAAGCATGCATTTGGAAGGAATTCTTCTTTAGATGTCAACTTGCACAAGAATAAAAATTCTTTGATATTACTTAATTTGGAGCTTCACATGACTATTGGGTTACTTGGGATGTAGATGAGAGAAGGTTGACAGATGCTACAGTTGGGATTGATAGTACTAGTGAGGGAAGACTCAGGTATTATAAATTCTAATTATGCATAGGGTCTCGTGTTTTCCTACATACATGCATTTGTGTGAGAAAGACCATCCAAGTTTGTCTCTTTGATGACAAATGGATACAGAGAATTGACAATACATTATAAAGGATTACATACAAAATATGCAAGTATGCGACATGAATCATGGCACGATACAATCTATTTGTAAATACATTGATAAGTTGTAATGAGTAATTGTAGTTCTATTGCACTATTCTAATTGTTTGTCTAATCTGTTCTGGAGGTCTAGTAATGAAAATATAACATTGGTATCTCTTCTTTGTGTTGATGTTATATAGTGTCGGGAGTTATCTTTCTCTTGAAGGCGAATCACTTGTCCAAGAAATGCGAAGTGCCTTGCATTTGGAAATTGAAAAGACTTGCATGGAGATGTGAAGAGACATCCATTTGAAATGAAGAGACTTGTGCTTGGAATGTAAAGATTCTTCAATTTCGAAGATGAAGAATCAAGTCTTCTATATATTTCTTTGTCTCGTGCATTGGTTGGGTGTTAGACACGCATTATATTTCTGGTTCTATGTGTAGTAGATGTATTTGCTGGTTCAGTTTGAAGCATTGTACACAAATCTCTATTATTTTATAAATAAAACATCATTTCTTGTGTGGCTGGGTTTTTCCTCTCAAGTTGGAGGGTTTTCCCAGGATAAATATTAGTGATTTTTGTGTCATCTATTCTTGCATGTTTTGTGTTAAGAATCTTTTGTTTCTCTGTTATTCTGGTTCATAACATTAACATGGTATCAAAGCGGGTCTAAGGAAACGATCCGAACCAGAATAGAACAATTGGATTCTAGAAGAATCGTAATGTCTAATGGGAGTCAAATATGCTGTTCAAAATGAGGGATTCATATGAGAATGTGTAGTTGAAAAGCCTTGGAGGGTAGAATCTCTGATGAAGCTTCTTACTTGGACAGGGACGATGCTGTCATGTTCGTCTATGCTTACATGTTTGGCATTCATGTCAATGAGGATAGCAGATGTACTGGTTTTCAAATTTTTCATTCTCTATAACTGTGTGAGGGAGAAAGATCTATTGGTGGATTGTGAGGAAATTTAGGCAATAAAGAGATAAGTATTTGAATATTGATCATGAATTTTATGTAGTTAATTCATGCTACTATAATGAGAATAGTGAATCATGTATGCTTTTAGCATTGATCTGTATATTTTCTCTTTATGAATAGTTTGGTTCTGTGAACTATTGCTAATCTCTCTAAAAAGGCTTCCAAGGCAGATTGAGAAGCAATGAGATGATGAGAGATTACATGCAAAGTCATGCAGTCTATAGAAATGAACATGGGAACGATGCTTGCAGCCATGTGACTGAATTGATGGCACATGACTTCATTAAAGAGAAAGAACCCATTCACATTGTCATTGCAATTAGTTTCTTCGAAGAGGAAGAAATGACATTCAGAGGGAGCCTATTCAGCTGCAGAAATGAGATTCAGGGGGAGCTTGAGTGGCAGATGTAGAATGCCAAGTCCTTTTCAGAGGATCATCAAGCTTGTGTAGCAACGTGACTGCAAAAGCTCATTGTTGGACAAACATTGGAGCCAATTTCCTGGTATTGTGATAATAAAAGCCATGAGAATGTTGCCCTTGTTGAGAGGGAGTCTCAGCATTCAGATGATATTTTATATGTTTTAATGAGTTCTTCTCTGAGAGGGAAAAGTTTGAGGTGCAATCCCTTGTTAATGAGTTCTTTGAGAGGGAGAAGTTCGAGGTGCAATCCCTTGTTAACGAGTTTTTCTCTGAGAGGGAGAAGTTCGAGGTGCAATCCCTTGTTAATGCATTCTTCTTTGCGAAAGAAGTTTGAGGTGAAAGCCCTTGTTCCACCCTCTGGGAGTAGCTATGGTGGATTAACCCTCTTGGAGTAGCTTTGGTGGATGTCATGTGAGAGACTCCATGACTTAGCTCTTGTGTTCTTCACCCTCTGGGAGTAGCCATGGTGAACGCCATGTTGAGATGATATCACATTGAGAGAATTTGTGATAAAGTTTTTGGTTTTCTCACAATGGGTGTAGCCATTGTGAGGGTCATGTTGAGAGAATCCATGACACGAGAATCTAGAAAGATACCTCCCTAGCTAAGAGGGAGTGTTGATGTTAATAGCGTCGAGAGTTATCTTTCTGCTGAAGGCGAATCACTTGTCCAAGAAATGCGAAGGGTCTTGCATTTGGAAATTGAAAAGACTTGCATGGAGATGTGAAGAGACATCCATTTGAAATGAAGATACTTGTGCTTGGAATGTAAAGAGTCTTCAATTTCGAAGATGAAGAGTCAAGTCTTCTATATATTTCTTTATCTTGTGCATTGGTTGGGTGTTAGACACGCATTATATTGCTGGTTCTGTGTGTAGTAGATGGATTTGCTGGTTCAATTTGAAGCATTGTACACAAATCTCTATTATTTTATCAATAAAACATCATTTCTTGCGTGGCTGGGTTTTTCCCCTCAAGTTGGAGGGTTTTCCCAGTATTTTGGTGTTGATTGGGTCTTTGAGCTCGCTGAAATGGAGGAGTTTGGTTTCAATCTTTGACATTTGTCAAGGACTCCTTCATGACTGGAAAATGCATTGACGAGGAAGAGTTTTGATCCATTTTTGCTTTCTCTAGACGTCTATATAGAGTCATGATTTGAAGATCTTTTCCTAGTTTTGGAGTAGCGATTTTGTGGTTTTCTTCCAAGTTTGTGCAAGTAATTTTTGTTCCAACTGCCTTGCTATCACGTTTTTGAGCAATTTTTCTACATTGTTGGTGATGCAAAAGAGGGTTTTTGAGTTTGAGAGTTCGAGAGTATTATTTTCAAAACAATACAAGTTCGTCCCAAAAATGATGCAAGAAAGAACTTCAAGAATGCATATTTTCCCCACATGCAAACCGAATTAAAAACCCCGTTTGTGAGTTTATTTTGCCAAAAAAGAGCTGAGTTTTTCCCTTACTTGCAAGTGGGCTTTAAAAACCCGATTGCAAGTGCTTTTCAATGCATAAATAATTTTTTTCTTTTACCTGCAAGTGGGCTTTAAAAACCTGATTGCTGGCAGTAAAGCTTCCCAGATGGAGTTGTAATTGGATTTAAAAGCCCCAATTATAAGTACGAAAGGCCTTCTCTTGTATATTTATGCACTTGCACCTTATTTTGATACCAAATACTTGTATTTCATTCACCTGCAGTGCTCAAGAAAAACCCCGTAATTCATCCTTTTCCCCATTTTAAAATCTGATTCCTTCCATTTTCCCTCAAGGTTTGATTGTCCAACATGCATAGCTCCAGATTTGCAAAGTTCTAGCTTGGAAGAAAGATCCATGGCTTCTCCTGTTTGCCCGTGTGATCTACTCAATCAACAGATCATGTCATTAGTGTTATTTTGTAAACAGATTCCAAGACTAAAGAGTGACACGAGGCAAGAAGAATCACTTGATGGCCCTACAAGGAAAGGGAAAATGATGGAATGATTGAGAGCATAGAATGCTTTCAAGACTGAGATGGTCATGAAAACATGAAAAGATACTTTCCCAGTAACGACCATTATGATGCAGAACAATCAAGGATGTAGGTTCCTATTCTGCTTCGAGATGTTTCCACCAAACTTGAGCACATCAACCATGGAGCATCTTGTAGCAGTATGAGAAATGACAAAGGATGATGTAATAGGAGTCGTGTCTTGTCAGACAGTTTATTTCCATCATGCATTTTGTAATTTTATTATTGACAAACCACATGTAATTCGTAAACAAGATTGGAATTGCAAGTGACCTTTTCACCTGTAAAGTTATTGCATGTAATCAAATTGCAGGTCAAGTACATTAGGACTTGTAGTTTGAATAAGTTAAAGTTAGTTAGGGAATTGTTAGGTTTCTCCCACCTTTTTGTCTCAGCCCTTCACCTATATATAGGAGGGAGCCTCATTGTAATTTTCATCTTTTGGCAATGCAAGAAAACTCTGCCAGTTTGTATATGCACTCTAAGACTTTGAGTTTGGATGTAAATTGAATTGCTTTCAATAAAATAGGCAGGTTGTTTTGAGACTTTGTGCCAATCCAAATTGTGATGTGATGACATTTTCTTGAGTTGATTGTGAGTTTTATGCTTTTGTTCAAGAGGGATTTGAACTCAATCTTATAGAATTTGAGCTGCATATTGTGTTCAGAGTTATAATTTGGTTTTAGATTTGGTCTTGCAGACTTTGAGCTGCTTATCAGGTTTGAGATTACATAGGATGCAGAAGCAAGGGAATAGCTTGCAGACTTTGTGCTGCTCCGTTTTCTTTGTGTATGCATGCAAGGTGAAATACGTGTTGGAGACTTTGAGCTCTCATGTGTTTCATTCTTGTTCTCAAAATCTCATAAGGATCCATGGAAAAACTTTGAGCTTTTATGAGTTTCTAGGTTACTGAAAGTTGCTAGTACGCTGAAGATTATTCTTACGTCTAATCTTCTATTTATCGGAATTATTTCTCCAACAGATACTTTGTAAGTGAAATACGCTATTGTTTTAAGATTGTATTGTACTAGTAATATCTATTATGAAATAAGAGAATAGGATGAATATCTTGTCCTAATTTAGCTTAGTGTAAATAGTAGTTAGTGTTTTGTTGATTCCAATAGCAATAAGAGGGGGGAGCCTTCCTTGAGAAGTAGGAGAGACTGTCTCACATGCTGTGGCTGGAACCATTGTTTTGCAATTGATCGTAAAAAAATGTCGGTTGCAAGACATCCACAATTTAGTAAGTTGCGGTCACAGTGACTTACAAAATAGCCACCGAATAGTTTTTGACGAATCCGTTGGGGACACGATACACATTCGAAAGCCTTACGCTTTTGTTTAAAATATACTTGTGTCCCGTTCATTGTAATTTTATTTCTTTTAGTTTTTCAAGTTTTCACCAAGGATATGTAAATGGCTGCCCAAGGTCCTTGGGGAAATGCTTTTGGTCTATTGAATTTGACTCTACCTCTACATGCTCTTCTTGATGGCTCACGAAATAATTTTTCAAAGCTCTTCGGAGATGGACAACATTATCCTGATGAACATATCGCTGCTTTTTACATTGCATGAGGTGTTCATGGTGTTGAACATGAGGACGTGTCTATGGGGTTGTTCGTAGGAACTCTCCAAGGCGTGGCTATTGACTGGTTTTACCATCTTGCACCACAAACTATCACAAATTGGGCTACTCTCATAGCCAAGTTTCAAGAAAGGTTCAAGACTCCTGAAGATGCTCATGCCCTGTTGGCCTAACTCATACAGTTGAAGAAGGAATCTCACGTGCCTATCCGCGAATTTGTTGCTCATTTCAACAAGTTGACACGAAGAATTCCGGTTGTTGCTCAACCTACAATTGTGAATTTAAAGTGTTTCTACGTCAACGCTCAAATTCCCGAAGTCAGTTTTCTTTTAAGAAGTGCAGCCCCAACTACTCTTGCAGTCGCACAGACTTTGGCAATTGGAGTCGAGGATGATCTCATTCTTGCTGGGCAGATAAGAATTGAAGCAAGTGGGTTTGAAGAAAGTCCTTTTTCTTTGGATTCATTTTCTTCCATCACAAGGACAGATCCTGCGGTGCAGAGATTGGAAAATGAGTTGCTTGCCCTCAAAAAGCAAATACCTCAAGGTATGTTCTTCGTTCCTCTCAAGGACGTACAAAGGAGGCCTCTCTCAAATGTTGCTCGTAGTTTTGCTAGTGGGAATCAACATAAGTTAACTTCATCACCAAAGAAGGTTGCTATTGAGGCACCATCAGTGAAGGCAATAACAAAGCATCCTGAATCCAAAACTAGTGATCTTGTTATTCTCTTCCAGGAAAAGGAAGCAAACATAGTTGACGGCTCTCACTTCTGGTTTTTGCATTCTCAGAAAGCCACTGATGAAAATTATTCTTTTGATATTCAAGTGAATGAAGATAATCATGTTTTCAGACATGAGAAGATAGACATGCATAAAAGTCACAGTCAAGTTGAAAAGGATGTATTTGTGTCTCCAGGTCATGAACTTGAGCACGCTATGCATGAAAGAATTACCAACAAGCTTGATGAAGGTCTTTTCATAAACAATTTAGATTTTCCCAAGTCTGGAGTTTGTGGGCAGCATACTAAGGTATGCAGTACAATTGTATCTTCATCTGAATCACATGAGAAAAGCCTTCATAATCAGCTTGAGGTTGCCATGGTTGATGAGCTAGTTGTTCAAGTTGCAGCTGGCAAGAAAAAGATCAGTCTTTGTTTGATCAACGGGATGTCCAATCAGACATCTCGCCTAGTTGGAGGCCAATGGAAAGACAAGTATTCAACTTGTATTTGAGCATGCAAATACAGTTGAAGAAGAGGCCAAATAGACATTTGCAGTTCACCAGGAGTAATTCAAACCCATGGATTCATTTTGGGGCAGCAATACATTTGTTTCATTTGATGAGGAAGATGAATTTGTTCATCTTTTCCAAGGAGTGCTACATCAAATTTGAGTACCATTGTCGTGCTCCATCTATACAAAGTTGCCTGTGAACATGCAAGGTACTGCAAGCTGCTGAATAGAGGTAGCTATTTTGGTGAGCCGGTGAATGGTTTCGTCTGAAAGGTTTCATTGCTGGCTAGTTTAAATTAGGTAGGTTTTCTCTTATGAATAAGTGCGTTTGCACAAGTATGTGTTTTGTTTTTGCTAGGTTTGCTTTGTGTCGGTTGCATCAACCTTTTGTTGTTTTGTGTCTTTGATGCTTGACTCAGTAGCCCAATGGATACCAAGGCACTTAGAGATGTGGATTCTACATTCCTCATTGTTTCTAAGGACAAACGAGGTACGTTCCCCAGTCAGAGCCAACTGTTGTCCTCAATTTTGTATTTGCAAAATTGGACAACCCTACGCAATTTTCCATGAATTGGTAGCTAAACTCTTTACGTTAGGCATTCTGAAGATTTTTTTCAAAGGCAATTGATTGTACTTTGAATTGACCTAAGATTCTTATCCTACAAATGCCATTTTCGAAGATTTTCGTCGAGTTTTCCTTTGTTTTTCTTGCAAAGTTGGGCTTTTCTTTCCTAATTGCAAGTGCTTGATTTTTGGGAATCTCTAGTCCTTGTTTGATTTTTCTTGATTGGAATGTTTGTTTTTGGTTTTCTTTTCGTCCTAGGTCTGTTGCTTTTTGAATCCCCGTCGTTTTGGGCTATTGCAGGCTTGATTCCGAGCTATATTCTAAGAGATAATAAAGAATTAAGTTACCTGCAAGTGGGGTTTTAAAGATTGACTACAGGTCATTGTTCTTTGTTTTAAAAAGCCTGCGATATGGAGACCAAAAGTCCACCATAGACCTCTTAAGTCACGAAGCGGGACTTTTTGTGAGTCATTACAACTTGTTTTGAGAAGCATTCACTTGTAATGAAGAGATAAAAGTCCACCGTTGCATTTGAAATAACATTTTTAAAGGGAAATCAATTGTTTTAATGAAGATGTTATAATGCAAGTGGGGTTTTAAAACCCAATTGCACGACTTCTCTTGAACAAAAAATGCTTGCAGAGATGCATATAAAGCCCACCTATGCTCTTGAGACGTTTTTCAAGTTGCTTACAAGTGTTTTAAGGAAAAGTATATGTAGACGGGCTTTTTAAGCCCGACTACATATGGTAATTATAACTTAAAATATGTTGAATCCTCTTTGCAACATGCTTCTAAAAGCCCGACCATGATTTTGTATTTACATGAAAACGTTGTCTATGATAAGTGAAACACGATTTTTACCATGAGATCGTTGTTTGGAGTTGCAACGTTTCTTCTAAAGCCCACTCTAGGGCATTTGAAAGCCCGCCATTACTGTTGCAATCCATTTTCAGCTTGAAACATGATTTAGAAAGCCCGATCTAGGGCATTACAAGATGTTTTTGCAAGGGAAAAGGTGAAGCTTGATCTAGGGCATAGGTTTAGCATTTGCAGACTTGTATTTGCTTACACAAACCGCGTTTTTCCTCTGAAGCGCCGTTTTCCACCAGCATTGCAAGTCGGCTTGCAACAACAGATTGAAAACCCGATTTTGGTGTTGACTGGGTCTTTGAACTTGCTGAAATAGGGGATTTTGGTTTCAATCTTTGACATTTGTCAACGAATCCTTCAGACGGGAAAATGCAGTGATGAGGAAGAGTTTTGATCCATTTTTGCTCGCTCTAGACGTCTATATAGAGTCATGATTTGAAGATCTTTTCCTAGTTTTGGAGCAGCGATTTTGTGGTTTTGTTCTAACTTTGTGCAAGTAATTTTTGTTCCAGCTGCCTTGCTATTGCGTTTTTGAGCAATTTTTCTACGTTGTTGGTGATTCAAAAGAGGGTTTTTGAGTTTGAGAGTATTGTTTTCAAATCAATACAAGTTCTTCCCAAAAATGATGCAAGAAAGAACTTAAAAAATTCATATTCTCCCCACTTGCAAACAGAATTAAAAACCGTGTTTGTGAGTTTATTTTGCCAAAAAATAGTTGAGTTTGTCCCTTACTTGCAAGTGGGCTTTAAAAACCAGATTGCAAGTGCTTTCCAATGCATAAATAAAGTCTTTCTTTTACCTGCAAGTGGGCTTTAAAAACCCGATTGCTGGCAGTAAACCTTCCCAGATTGACTGCAATTGGATTTAAAAACCCCAATTATAAGTAAGAAAGGCTTTCTCTTGTATATATAATATTTATGCACTTGCACCTCATTTTGATACCAAATACTTGCATTTCATTCACCTGCAGTGCTTAAGAAAAACCTCGTAATTCATCTTTTTCCCCATTTTAAATGCTGATTCCTTCCATTTTCCCTCAAGGTTTGATTGTCCAACATGCATAGCTCCAGATTTGCAGAGTTCTAGCTTGGAAGAAAGATCCACGACTTCTTCTGTTTGCTCATATGATCTACCCAATCAACAGATCATGTCATTAGTGTTATTTTGCAAACAGATTCCAAGACTAAAGAGTAACACGAGGCAAGAACAATCACATGATGGAGCCATACAAGGAAAGGGAAAATGATGGAATGATTGAGAGCACATAATGCTTTCAAGACTAAGATGGTCATGAAAACATGAAAAGATACTTTCCCAGTAACGACCATTATGATGCAGAACAATCAAGGATGCAGGTTCTTGTTCCGCTTCGAGATGTTTCCACCAAACCTGAGCACATCAATCATGGAGCATCCTGTAGCAGTATGAGAAATGACAAAGGATGATGTAATAGGAGTCATGTCTTGTCATACACTTAGCTTATTTTCATCATGCCTTTTGTAATTTTGTTATTGACAAACTACATGTAATTCCTAAACAAGATTGTAATTATAAGTGATCTTTTCACCTGTAAAGTCATTGCATATAATCAAATTGCAGGTCAAGTACATTAGGACTTGTAGTTTGAATAAGTTAAAGTTAGTTAGGGAATAGGTCAAAGTTTGTTGGGTTTCTCCCACCTTTTTCTCTCAGCCCTTAACCTATATATAGGAGGGAGCCTCATTGTAATTTTCATCTTTTGGCAATGCAAGAAAACTCTGCCAGTTTGTATATGCACTCTAAGACTTTGAGTTTGGATGTAAATTGAATTTCTTTCAATAAAAGAGGCAGGTTGTTTTGAGACTTTGTGCCAATCCAAACTGCGATGTGACGACATTTTGTAGAGTTAATTGTGAGTTTTATGCTTTTTTTCAAGACGGATTTGAACTCAATCTTGCAGACTTTGAGCTGCATATTGTGTTCAGAGTTATAATTTGGTTTCAGATTTGGTCTTGCAGACTTTGAGCTGCTTATCAGGTCTGAGATTACATAGGATGCAAAAGGAAGGGAATAGCTTGCAGACTGTGTGCTGCTCCGTTTTCTTCGTTTATGCATGCAAGGTAAAAATACGTGTTGGAGACTTTGAGCTCACATGTGTTTCATTCTTGTTCTCAAAATCTCATAAGGATCCATGGAAAGACTTTGAGCTTTTATGAGTTTCTAGGTTACTGAAAGTTGCTAGTACGCCGAAGGTTATTCTTACGTCTAATCTTCTATTTATCATAATTATTGCTCCAACAGATACTTTGTAGGTGAAATACACTAGTGCTTTAAGATTGTATTGTAATAGTAACATCTCTAATGAAATAAGAGAATAAGATGAATATCTCGTCCTGATTTAGCTTAGTGTAAATAGTAGTTAAATGGTCTGGTTATTCCAGTAGCAATAAGAGGGGGGAGCCTTCCTTGAGAAGTAGGAGAGATTGTGTCTCACATGCTGTGGCTGGAACCATTGTTTTGCAATTGATCCTAAAAAATTGTCGGTTGCAAAACATCCATAGTTTTGTAAGTTGTGGTCATAGTGACTTACAAAATTGCTACCCAACAGCTAGTTTTCTTGTGAGAATAAACAATGTTATAATCCACAAGAGAAATGCTATTCTTCTCCTTAGTTCCAGACCAAAGAAAACATCTCTAAATCTGCTCCAATATCATCGTGCAAACCGAAGGCATTTGGAAGAGGGGGAGAAGATAGACAGATGCACTTTGAAGGGACGTTTTAAGAAGTTGGAGCTTACCAACATTGCTAAACAAAGCCTCTTTACATTCTACAAGCGTTTTTTGGATGCATTCCATTAGGGAGGACCAAACGGAGTTAAGAAATTTATCACCAGTTAAGGACATTCTCAAGTAGGAAGAAGGTTACAAATCTGTAATTCAATAATCCAGCAATCCAGACTTGTAATGGGGGTGCATGAAGTAGATATCAATTTTGTCCAAATTGATTTTTTTTGTGTAGAAACCAACGCATAATCCCTAAGGCTTGATACCAAAACTTTAGCCTCAGGCAAGGAAGCTTCACCAAGTAAGAGTACAAATTGTTGGTGAGACTCAATTTGCGAGAAAGAAAAAGACTTGAAGCCATGAAGTAAGCCTCTTCTAACACTATCCTCTATATTCCTCACTGGAACATCAGCTAGATAGATGAACAAATAAGGGGAAAGGGGATCCCCTTTCCTGGTCCCCTAAGAGATCGAGAAACGGCCATGGGGGGAACTAGTAAAAAGAACGAAATACATTGGGGAAAAGAAATAGACTTCGATCAACTTCAGGATCTTACCTCTAAAACCGTTACAAGACACGAGAAAGAAAGGACTAGGACATCATGTCGTAGGCTTTAGAATATCCAGCTTAAAAAGAATGCTTTCACTGTTACCATTTTCCATCAAATGAAGAGTCTCATGGACAAGAAGAAGATGAGAGATTTGTTTGCCAGGCACAAAACTTTTTTGATTATCATGAAGTTAGCCAGGAAAGGTTTGATATGATTAACTAGATTTTGGATTTTTTTTATACAAGGTGTTATACAGTTTGACAGGGTTTGATACGATTAACTAGAATTTTGGAATGTGTTTTATACAAGTTGTTACAAAGACTAATAGGCCCGAATTCGTACATCCTATTAGCCCCAAACTCTTTCAGGTTAAGGACAATGAATGTGTTATTAATCTCTCTTAAAAGGCTGGCTTAAGAATGAAATTATTGAGCCGCAAAGATAATATGCAGTCCACAATATTCCAGTAGTTCTGGAAAAACTATAAGAAATATGGGCAGAATAATTAAAAAACAAATAGTACGTGCTGTTTCACATTTTTCAATCAAATACATTACATCTTTATAATAGTATTATCTCCTACATTATAGGAGAACTAGTATAACCTCCTGTAACCACTCCTTTACTTCGATAAGTTGTTCTACTTCTAACAACTTGTAATACAATCACATATAACTGAATACTTTCAAACCTAAAATAGCTACGCGAGTTATTATTAAAACTCACTTTTATTTTAACATACCAGAATATTATTTGAATTTACCACACTAATAAATTTTAAGTTTTTTCTCACCAGCTTAATATTTATTACACATTCCTAACAGTCCCCCTTAGTGTGAACAAGGCGTGAAAATACATCACAATACTTGATGACCACACACAGTAGCTCACCAAAAACTCATGGATCCAAGGATAGGGACTAACACATCTATCCAAGGTCTAATATCAGGTTTGGATAGGGACAAACACATCTATCCAACATCAGTCATGAACATAGACACACATAACTGCTCACAACAATTATGATTGGGGAGAAACACATCCAATCATAATCTCCAACTTCTGTGACTGGGGACAAACACTTCCAATCGCTTACATCATCTTGCGAATGGGGACAAACTCATCCATTCACTAACACCCAACAATAGTAATTGGGGACAAACACATCCAATTTCTTACACAAAATGCTTGAACACCAAGGCCGTTAAATTATAGCATCGAATTGATTGATATAATCATATAGTCAATTTCATATATATATATATAGTGTTATTTTTAATAATCAATCATATTGCAATTGAGAAATTATCGCTGTTTACATAACAGTCGATATATATATATATACGGCTGAGCATATAGTATTGTGTTACGATTAACTACCTTTCGGTAGTTAACGTAACACATCATACATATATGATGTGTTACGTCAACTACCGAAAGGTAGTTAATGTAACACATAGTAATCATCGAAGGGCTGCATATATTCAAAGTGCCAATTAACATAAGGGTC
>MU228483.1:1650700-1688996 GCA_018584345.1 Thuja plicata
AGCTGAATTCTAATTCTCCGCTTTGAGTCTTTCTTGATTCAGCGTTCCTTCTTCTTTTCTGCCTTTGCGGAAAATTACCTTCTTAGGTAGAATTCCGCCACGGAGAAGCTGAATTCTAATTCTCCGCCTTGAGTTTTTCTTGATTCCAAATTTCCTTTTAACTGGTTCCTGGATCCATTTCTATGCTGTAGGTAACAATTTCACTGTCCAAGACCATTTCTTTTCATAATATACTGCTGCAAACATTGCCATTCGTACTAAGCGGAAAATCAACTTCGCTAGTGGAAACCCGCAATGGAGAAGATGATTTCTGAAATTCCGCAAGCCCTTGTTTAATTGTTGAATGGAGAATTCCGCCAGTGATGATTAGTTCTGCAAGAATCAAAATGATGCGAGAACCCCCATCGGATTAGGCACTAGACTACCTGCGGACTTATCATGCGTGAGGGAGAAATCCACCCGGCTAAGAGAAAGTGGAGGGAGAAGGGAAAAATGGAGAATCCGATGGTGATTCCCAATTACTTAAAGGACATTGACCTAGACTCAAACACGATTAAACTTCACTAAGACGCAAAACTTCCACTTTTCTGAAATGGCTACATGTTTAAAAGTGGAGGCAACAAACCTAAAATTTATTACACTAATTTCAACATCTATGTGACACTAATTCCTAACAAAAATGTTGGGGGAATCCATAAGGGCTAAGGGCTTTATAGGGACCAAGAGTGAAAACCACATTTTTCACCTCCTAAAAGAAACCCCTTCTAAGCTCCTCCAAATCAGTAGACAACAAGGAATTGGGAATCACCTAGAGAAGCTTATAAAAAATACTGTCTTAAAGAGGATTAGAAATGGGAGGAGGGTTAAGGAGATCCTTGAAGAATCTACCCACCTCTCGATGAATATCAACATCTTGAGTGAAGACCGAACCATCATTCCCAGTAAGTTCAGAAATCCTGTTTCCATTTATATGCCCAAGGGCAGACTGGTGAAAATTCTTAGTGTTAATGTCTACTTTTCTCCATTGGATTTTAGGTCTCTGCTTCTAAAACACTCCCTCTTTCTCCACTAGATCGTTCAAGAGGATTTTCTCTTTCAAGGAGAGTTTGGTAGTAGCCCCAATTAGGTCCATTCCTTCTTGGATTTTCATAATTTGATCTTTAATAGTCTTCTTCTAGGAAAATATATTACCAAAAGAATGTTTATTCCAGTCAATTGAGTTTTTTATGATGATTTTACGCTTATGAACCACCCTAAACATAGCAGTCCCTTGAAGATCAATATCCCACCATTTCTTCAGCAAGTCTTCAAGATTCAGGTGGTGAGCCCACACGAGTTCAACTACGAAAGGATACCTAACCTTGGTTCGAGCTTGGTGCCAATTGAGGAGAAGCAGGCAATGATCAGAGCCAAAACGAATCAAAGTGGAAAGATTGCCATTATTAATGACACTCTAGGTTGAAGAAATAAGACAATGATCAAGACAAACCTAGATGGGGCTGGGTCCTATCCTTTTGTTAGACCATCTGAAATTTCTACCCTCTAAAACCAAATCAATTAATGCTCTTTAGGTTAGCAAATGGTAGAGATCTTGCATACTATTAGACAGGTCAGACAGGCCCCCCATGTTTTCAGAGTGGAAAAAGGGAGAGTTAAAGTTGCTCATAAGTATCGAATCAGTGTCTGGAAAGGATGTTTTAAGATTCAAAAGAGAAGACCAAATACCCCAAACTAGATTATTAGGGGCGTATATATTAGATTGCATCCATTTGATTTACTGGCAACATCGTAGAAGATGATGTTGAGAAAATCTTTAACCTAAGATTATAGGGTACTATTCGAATTGTGGGGTTTCCATAAAGTAACCAAACCTATAGAAGCTCCATCTGCATCAACTAACATAGAATTAGGAAAAAGGCCAAATGTACTTTCCCACTTTGAGAAAGGTGTCGACGCTCATTTTGGTTACTTGAAGGAGCAAAATGTTAGGCTTCATTTCTTTGATAAGATTTTTGACTATATTTTTCTTATGGAAGCTGTTTAACCAGTTGATAGTCCAAGGGATAATAACCATTTTTTATATCTTTGGGAGCATGGATGCTCCAAGGTACTAAAGCTACCATTCACACATCTCTTACCACATTTTTCTGTCTTTTGTCCCTGGTGGACTTACCACCAAGTTTCAAATTGTTGCCCACATTAGCCAACTTCCTCATGCTCTTGAGAGGGTAACCAAGGGTCGAAGAGCTCCCCTCCTTTTAAGGAGGGCCTTTAGAAGCTGCCAAAAGAGAGGATAGTTGGAGAATTGAAGTCAGCTCAAGGACCACTTTAAGAGGGACCATTGGAGGAGTCAAAGGATCAAACTTTAATTCTTGTAATTCTTTCGCCCCTGGAGTGGATCTTAAAATTCTTCGATGTACCTTAGGTGAGAATGAATTAATACGCTCCAGTATGTGAAATCTTTCTTAATTTCGTCTTACAAGTGTTGGGAGCTGTTGATTCCTCTGAATGATCAATGCTCTCTGAATAGCTGCTTCAATCCATTGAGCTTTTTTTTCTTTTTCTTCCAACACAAAGCTCACTCGCATACATTCAGCTGCACTTCTCTTAACTCTCCAAGCGAGAGTTCAATCCTACGATAATGTCTTCTTGGTCCTCTCCGAATCCAAGATTTGGCTGCAGGACAGGTACGATGTCTCTATGCGGTAGCACCATCTTGCTTCATGATGTAAAATATTTCAATACTTATGTATCGCCCTCCTAGCGCCAGTTTCTGTTGATGGCGCGATGATGGAGGGTTTGCATACCACCAATGATCTGATTTTCTAAGTTGTTCCAATAATGAATTTTAATTCAGCCCTCCTTCTAGCGCCAGTTTTTGTTGATTGGCATTTTATGACCCATCAAACAGTAGAACAAAATACTGAGGTATCTTATCCTCTCTTGATCAAAGCCTCGTGTATGCTAAGATTGCGAGAAGATCATACGATGAATCCAAGGTTCCTTTTATGTTAGGTCTTGACTGTGGATAAGCTCGGTGGTAAATGTGATTTGCTGATGATCACAAGGGGCCTTGCGTTTTCAAACTTGGAATGATTTCATATCATGATGAACACGGGAACTATCAAAAGATTTGCCATGAAGCTCTTCTTTTTTGGATTTTCACGAGATGTGTGGAAATAAAAGGGGTTTAAGGGTTTAGAAATTTTAATCTAACCTAAGGGTAATGATAGCAATGGTCAGTACTTTGGTGGACAAATTCCTGAATAACCAAGTTTCGCTTTGCCAAGTTATACTACAACTACTCGAGAACTGGTGCAATCTTCAAGGGTTATGCAAAAGATTTTCATACCACCACAAACACCATCATGAAGAACAATGTACGTGAATGACATAAGTTAAGCATATGCAGGAATGAGTTTCAGGCTAACTTTGCACAACGATTTACAATCAGTAAAACGTCAAAAGTATGAACCAAAGGAATTCATCAAAACACCATCATATGTTCCATTGAAATAACAACACTTTATCTAACAACTTAATCTAAATGAGGGAATTATGAAACCAAGCAAGCTTCAAGACACATCAAATAATCACCCAACTTCAATGAAAATTTTATGGTCTCAATGGCCCTTAGCAACAATCTCAAAGTTGCATTGCTTACAAATGAGAAATGAGACCTTTATATAGGTCCTCGAATACAATGGGTGGCCCGGATCAAAGCAAAAACCAATGGCTCAGATTTTGCCACCTCAGCCCTAATTAGGGTTAGGGCAAAGAAAGAGAATAAACAATTAGTGCATGGGTCCACAGAGACCAATCAAGAGAGAGCCACTTCCTTAGTGGGGCAAAAAATGCCCACTATGCATCAACAGGAGAGGGGCGAAATAAACATCCACTATGCATTAAATGCATTATTTGCCTTGAATGAATTATTCTTGATTCCTTTCTTTAAATGCATTGACTTTGACTTGAACATCTTGGACTAGCTAGCGGAGACGACTGGGCACCATGTTTGCACTGCATTATCTCGTAATCCAAATCCAACTCTGATTACTTCTTCTGAAATTATCTCTCCTTTGATCATTTTTCGCCTTTCGATGCGCCTGCTTGAGAATTTATCTTCTAAAAATGTATTGAACTCCTTTGTTGATGATTCAGTGTTCACATTCATGCCTTCCTTGTTGTGCCAATTTCTCTTGATGGCGCGACGATGGAGATTGCGTCTTGAAATAACTTCTACTTTTGATGATTTTTCTTGTCCTTGATGACTTGAGATGATTAAGTCATTCTGGGACTTCTTCACATAGAACTATCTAGGCACTGGTCCTGGAATTTCGGATTGAACTTTGATTTAAGAACTAGATTGCCTAAAACTTGAAATCTTTCTCCTGCAAAACAGAATAAATGACGTAAGAACATGGAAAGAAAATTAGATTTCTTTGTTCCCAGAATGAATTCAAACTTTTGGAGAAGAAAATTTTGAAAATTTGTTATACAATCCCCACTCTCTCTAAAAAGAAAATTTCTCTACAAAAAATCACATACTTTGCTCTCTTTTCCCCTGGATACGCATTCAAAGGGATTGAAATGATTTCCAAGATTTAAATCCATTTTTGCCATTTTTCAATTTTTTGATTAATTTTGCCGCTTTTTTGATTTTTTAAATTCATTAATTAAATTTTAAATAAGAAATTCAATATTTAATTAATTTATGCTTTAAATCCCAAAAATCGATTCGTTGTCATGTTGAACTTGGATTTATCCCTTCGATTCGTTATTGCAAAAGAAAATCCAATCCTGCCAAATTTCAATTTTGATCATCCTTGAATTCGAAAACTAGGATCACTTAACTCGACACTTAAATTTTATCTCCTGGTTTCCTTCATGCAACCAACATTGGAGTAAATCCAGCGCCTCAGCTTCTCATCATTTTTCGAGTATGTTCATGAGCATGTATAAATTGCCAAAAGAAAAACTTAGTTTTAATATTCTTTCAAATTTTTAAAATCTTCCCCACTTACATATTCCTCACCAATAAATTCATCAAATTATACCCTTGGATGCCAAATCAATCAAAACTCGACTTTCTCTTGACTTCATCTTTCTCACGTAATAAAGTGGTGCCTAGGATAAATTTTAATATTTGAAACCAAACTTGGTTGCACCTCCCCACTTTTCATCAACATCACCTCCAATATTTGAGCGCACCTTAAATACTTCCTTGGTTGCGATATGCATACATGTGAATGTTGAGGGCCTTTAAATTTTAACTAAGGATTTTAATATCCCTCATCCCATGCGTAGTGTGTTCTATTAGCACATGTAGAACCTATGGGAGGAAATTTAATTTGGCGATCTTTTCTTCACCCATGTATATTTGCGCTCATAACACGTTTAGAGCTATGTGAAGGATATTTGTTTTTCATCATTCCTTGACTTCATTAGAAATGCGCTGGGTGCGTTTTGACCCCTCAGATTGAATGTGTCTTCTTCCGAATGTTTCGTTGCACAACTGGCATCGCATTGGGTGCAAATTAATACTCCCTGCAGACTATTTATTTTGAAAAGTTTCTTCTCTGCCGAATATATGCGCTATGAGCGTATTTTTAGGGAGTCCATGGATTCTACTCATATATAAAAATTCCCTCACCATACTTAGTATGCGCTCGAGCGCATTCTGACCTTGATGGCGGATTGCTTCTTTCTTTTGGTGGTTCCTTCACGTTGGTGAAATCGCACTTGAGCGCATTTTAGAGACTTTGGTGAAATTTTTCATTGTTCTGGATTTTTTCTTGACTTTGTGTTATTTGCGCTTGGGCGCGGATTAGGAGTCATCTTGGATTATTCCTCTCTAAGAAAAAGTTCCTTGACTTCATCAGAAATGTGCTGGAGCACAAACTTGGCAATGTTAAGGATTTTTAATGTTTTTAGAAAGTTCCATTGACTTATTTAACTTGCGCTCGGGCGCAGTTTAGGAAGGGCTGTGGATTTTTTTTTGTTCAAACTTTCCTTTGCTGGGGTCTATTTGTGCCTAGCGTTCTTTGCCTTCCACTATGGACATTTCCTTCGTCCATATTTCTTCATCCATGCTAGAAATGTGCTTTGCATATTATATTCTACGGTGGTCAATGAAGTCGTGCTAGGTGCAGTTTTGGGTGCTGAGGATGGATTTGTGTCCTTTCAATGTTTCCTTCATGCAATGCACTTCGTGCTGCCTAGGTTTAGTGGTATCCCTTGACTTCGTTTGCGGTCTCACAGGTGTATGAAGCCATCCTCAAAGCACAACTCCTCCGTGTTTACACTTCATGCCGTGCGGGAGAAACGCGGAGAAGACCGAGGATTTCATCTTCTACGACATCTACCTTGATTTTCAATACTTAGTGTGGCCTTTGAGTCTGAACCAAGACCAAGCCCGCGTGTGATTAAAGTCTCCTTCATTTCGCTGAAGTTGCGCTTGAGTTCTTGGCCTTCTCCAACGAACACCTCATTTCCCTACCGTGAATCATCTCCTTGCCAATTTCTTCTAACAGTCTTAGACATTTCTCAATGTGGTGAGAGCACGTAAGCCTTCATTGTGGATGCTTCCTCTTCATCTCAAGATGGGCGTGCTTTTTGAGTGTCCATGGTGGATCCTTTCTTTGTGTTCCTTCATTCTCGAGTAATTGCACGAGCGCGGTTTTGGAGTAGTCGTGGATTATTTATTTGTTTGGAATATTCCTTCATTGTGTGCCTTTTGCACTTGAGCGTCGTTTGGCATTGGGTATGGATTTTCTCTCTTTGGATACATTCCTTGACTCACTCAAAATCGCGCCGGGGCGCGATATTGAGTTTGCCATGGACAACTTCTTTCGCAACATTCCGTGACTAGGCCATTTTTGTGTTGGAGCATGATTTCTCTTCCATAGTGGATTGCTATCTTTGGAACTTCTCCTCCATTGTTCTAATATTACGTCAAGAGTGCTTCTAGTTCTCCACGAAGGATTGCTCCTTTTGTATTTTTCCATGGCTTAGCTTCTTCCGCGATGAAGTCTATTTTGCGTCGAGTGCCTATTAGCGGACATTTCTCATTTCTATGCACCCAAACTTGGTAGAAACTATGCAGGAAACCCTTTTTGCAGATCTTCTTACTTTGCATTCCCTGTCGTGCTTGTAGATGTGCTAGGAGCATTTGAAGCTCCATGGTGGAATGTTTATCATGGACGGGATCCCTGTGGTGCGAGCCCTATCGATGCCGAGATGAAGGAACATACAGTCTTCGATGTGTTGGGATTGCGTAGGACAGGTTGCAGTGATTGTTTCTGTTCAACTTCCCTCCCCTGTATGTTTCCTCCATTTGCAAGAAATAGTGCTATGAGTGCTCATGGAATATATCGATAGATACTTCCTCCGTGAATACTCATTTTGTGAGAAATATGGACCATTTGTAGGATATGGGATCTGTAGAAGACCTCTGATATCTCCTTCTTTGATGACTTTGGACCATTTCCTCCTTTCTCCTTATGTGACCAAGGCGGATACGTACTGGGCCTGTTTCAATGAATCATTCCCTCACTGTGCTCATTCCACGCAGGGCGCGTTTAGAGCCTCAATGTGAATTCTTTCTTCGCGATGTTTCCTTAATTCATGTCAATATGCGCTCAAGCGCATTTTATTAAGATTGACGAACTTTTCCCATGCTTGGGAATTTCCTTGATGGCATTGAGATTGCGTTTCGACGCATTTTTAGACTTCATACGGATTGTTTCCTTTTATAAATAATTCCATGACTTACCCGAATACGCGCTAGAGCATATTTTTGCTTCTAAGAGGATATTTTTCATGTTTTAAAAGTTCCTTTGACTTCGTTGAATCGCACTTGCGCACGATTTGGAGGATGTTGTTGATTAATTTTCATTCACCAATTTTCCATGACTAAACTCAATATGCGTCAGAGTGGGATTTGAGTTGGGTCGAGGATTTGTTTTGCATTGACTATCCTCCCACTGCTTTGAATTGCGCCTGAGTGCAATTTGAGCCTCCACGGGGATATTTCTTCTTTGTTGGACATTCCTTCATCCTGTGCATTTCATGCTCGAGCGCATTTAGGGACCATTGACAGATTCTTCTTAATTACATGACCAACATGAATTTGCACTGGAGTGGGTTTTGATGGGCGTCATGGATAATTTTTTTGGAAACATTCCCTCATTGTCTCCGAACCGTGCCAGAGCTTCAATTTCCTTTTATTCTTTCCTCATTCATCATCAGTATATGCCATGGATTGGCATTCATTTAGGAATTCCTCCATCACCATCGAAATGCACTGGACGTGATTGGGGAGTAGCCGCGAATAGTTTCTCTACTTTTCGTTTCCTTCACCATTGCGAAGACATGTTCAAGCATGGACAGGGATGAGCTCATTGTGGGCTTATTCATCGCGGGCCTCTGGCGGATTTGCTCTTCTGCAGAAGGGATTAGCACTCATAGTATGAAGGAGAGCATATAGGAAAAGCTCATCTCTTGTTTTCCACGGAGGTCACCACTTTGCTGTTGCAGATGTCGCTCTTTGGAAACTCCTGACTACCGAGTATTCATGGGCACTTCTTATCCTAGTCTTTAGTACAGCCGAAGTCGCATTCTCTAGCATAATACATTCAATGCTTTGAAACTGGGAGGTAACGTATGAAGACTTCTTGTAGACAAAACTCTTCATGATGCTTCCTTGGCTACCTGAAAATCGCGCTGGGTGCGAATTGGATTCACAGATGGAATTTTTTTTTTGTTCCAAACTTCATGCCAAAGTTGTGAGTAGGTCCTTGTGTCTGAATCAGGAGGAGCGGTAACTTTCTTTTGTGTTCCAATTACTCATAACATTCAGCAATGAATTTTGATGTCCTGATTTCCTTCTTTTTCTATGTTTACCATGATTTGCCTGCACAGTGTACTCTTGATTTGCGCTGGGAGTGCATCAGTGAAACAAGACTTTGCGCGTGATTTCCGTGGGTGAAGGCATTGGGCTCGATGCAATGTGGACTCCACGACATATTTTTTTTCTTTACATATTGCGCTACCCACTCGGATTTGCACTGGAGCGCATGTTGGCACAAGTCGCGGATTGCTTGTTTTGCCGGATTTTCCTCCCCTCTAGTGAAACTGCGCAATGAGCGTAATATGGGCCTCATCATGGATTTTTGCTTCGTTGGAATTCCCTGACTATGGTAGACTTGCGCTGGAGCGCATTTTAAAGCTTGTGGCAGACTTCTCATTTTTCTGAGTTCCCTCATTTTGGCGATATTGCGCTTAAGCATTTTTTCCACATGATGCGAAGTCCTTCACTTAATGACTTTCCTACTTCGTTTTGTAGCTTCCTTCAATTGAAGTCGCGCTGGATGGAGACTGAGATTCATTGGCATATTCCTTTACCTCGGCGTTCCTTTCTTCTTTCCTTGACGATCACATATTCGCATTGGGCTCATTTAAGAAGCAGTTGTGGATTATTCAATTTTAACGTGTTCCTTCATTTGCTGGGTTATGTGCTGTAACGTACTTTGACATTAGAAAGTTCATCCCCTGCTATCGTGACTCCCTTTGGTACCTAAGAGATGGTCTAAGAACATCGACTTCGCTCCTTGCATCAGTGTTTGATGAGTGCTTCTCAAATTTCCCATGGACTCCTCTCACTCACATCACGAATTTGTCACTGCAAATATACACTTTGTTCCTTTGAAACACATTCCGCCTTTTCCTTAGCAACATTTTGCTTCGAACTTGAATGAGTTTGGGTATCCCAAAAGAGACTATGCTTGTGGGTGCCTACAAATGTCTTCTGGAAGACTCTACACTTCATGCTGATTTTGTGACTACGTGGAGACTGCATTAGGCACATTCAAAATGGGGGGAAATATTAACATCAATAAACAAAACACGGTAATTTCCGCTCTGAACCATTTCTTTAATTTTTTGCAAGTTGAGTGTAACTAAAATTTTCAAGGAACACTCCATTGTAGGTAAGAAATTTGGACCCTCTTATCAGAGCCCCTTTTCAACTCTAATTTGCATTTTGGACGAGAAATTTCAAATTTCATGGATTTCAAAATGGGAGATGGCATTCACTTGTAGCAAAGAGAATCACTGGGGACCTCTCTGTCTCAGAAACTAATCTCATACCACTCACTTTGATCCAACCTGTGTAAATGGATACAATTTGAGCACTAAATGGGTTACCCTTCGGCGACTCCCATTTCTTCGTCAAAATATTCTCTTTACTTGGCATAATTAACCCTTTTCTCTGGAATGCAATGCCTTCACCCCCAAAATATAAGACCAAATCTTACGAAACATCGTGCTCTGAAATTCACTGGCCTTTTACTTTCGGATTAGATGCCATTCAGATTTCTCTCCGGAAGTGCTTGCCTAGTCAACTCAACACAAGACAAGAAACATTTCAAAATCAAAACCCAGAGGGACAGGGAAGCAAACTTTGTCAAAATTCATCACTTTTCGAATGAAGGCAGAGAGACCCTAGGAGACTCAGATTGGAGCTACTGAGACAACGCAAAACAAAAAAAGGGGGCCAAGCGCACAAAGACAAGGGGTCCCATGCTCGATGGCGATGTGTGATTAGGTCACAACACAACTCAGCCTACGAGGGTCAGGAAATAGGCTAATCTTCCGAAAGTTGACGCGCACTAAATTGGGGACATTACAGTCCGCCCTCCCTGAAATTGCTTGTCCTCAAGCAATCTCAGAAACAAAAAACACACCAGTCCACTCGGATCCCAAGGGTAAAACTGTGTAATGTCCTTGTAATCATCAACTAGCTCTTGCAACATCATCACCAATCTGACTGACAGATCATGCCAAACTGAAATGAATCCGACTGTAGATGTCGCCGGAGTGAACATCTCATAGGGAAGCAACTCGGAAGGATGACAAGGCTTGCTTCCCAAAACTGCGCTAGGTGAGCTGGCATACACATTGTCTAATACATGCGCAACTGAACTGTGCATCAGAAAGGGGTCGTCCACAGGAGGATCAAAAGGAAAGCTGAAATCACTCCTCAGTGTAAACTCCTCTAAACTCCTCAATGAGCTCTGTGTGAAATCCCGA
The DNA here is from genome assembly GCA_018584345.1 of Thuja plicata. Taxonomy (NCBI): domain Eukaryota; kingdom Viridiplantae; phylum Streptophyta; class Pinopsida; order Cupressales; family Cupressaceae; genus Thuja; species Thuja plicata. The sequence goes on from MU228483.1 coordinate 1,661,792, forward strand.
TGCACTAGAAGGATCCCAAACTCTGAACCGAAGCTTGCCAAGAAGAACATCCTCAGACTTCCGCAGCTCAACTCTGAACGCAACTTCACCGTGCCCAAAGTGGCGAAGCCAATTAATGAGACATTCCCAAACTGCAGTACTAACCTTGTCATCACCTGGATGCCAGTATAAACGAAACCCACATCCATCCATCATAAGGAGGTGAGAATATCCATAAGCATCTGCTACACTGAAACCCATACTACACTCTGTCAGTCCCCCACGGATGTGAAAACCAACAAAGCCATCATGCCCACTGAGTCTATAATTACCCTGTAACCATGTATTCGTAAGAAATCCCTATGCTCTAGAAGTAGAAAACCCTGTTGGATACATAACAACATGATGGATAACTGACTGCTGTCCCTATGGGTAATCTCCCTCTAACAACTGAGTTGGGTACTTGCAGCCACTAATACCATCTTTTGAAGATGACGAATATCCATCCCACAGTGGATGGTATGATCTCGAAGCCAAACCACATTGACGCATCATCAAGTCCACCTGTGGATCAAAAAAGTAGTGATGAGTACTCTCTATGCAATCCCGATAAAAAGCTCCCACCTCGGTCAAGCACTGACTGTCATAGTACTGAACATAGCCCTTGTCATTTGACTCATCACCAATACCTGCAGTGGATGTAACCATGTGAGAACCTGATGCAACATGTGGTTCTCCGCTGCTCTCTACAGATGCACTCATCCCATCTAAAACCATTGCACGTGTATCTATGATGGATATAGCCACATCCTCACTACAACCCGTGGATATCAACTCATCACCAACTGCCACTGTAGGAAGCTAAACTAAATCTGTAGCTGGTGAAGACTGTACTTGGCTCATCTCCACTTTAACCTCACCTAATCGTGACTGCGACTCCTGAAGAGACAACTATGTGCTCTCTAATAACTCTGTAGTCGCCTCAAGCTCATGAGTGAGCTCATCTACCTCCTCTTCCTTTCCCATCAACGCATCGTAACAAGTGCAACCCCACTTGAGAAGGTAGTCCTTGTCAGCTAATAACTGCAAGTAATTATGTTTCATTATCCCGACAGCTTCTCGAAGTGAATGGATCTCTACAAGGGAAATGCCACTATCACCGTGCTCATCCAACATCGGAGTACCCCAACCACATATGGCTAACATCTGACGAGCAACATCATAATGCTTAATGGATGTGGCAATCTGACTGTCACTCACCTTTAGTTGCCCAATCAAATGATGTCTCTGAACTCCCTGACCCCCTGGAAGCTCTCTGACCCACAATTCACATTGTGATATGAAACTATACTAGCATCGGTCACCTCATGACAAATAACATCATGTGTGCTATCATCTCCGCACACATCAACAACTGAGGTACTGCTGCTAAGAACCTTAATAAGTGGCTCATTTGATAGAGTGGAAGCTGCTGCTACAAGAGGCTCCTTGTACGCTCCCACTTCCCATGTAACTGTAAGTCCCTGCAAATCGCAGTCTTGGGACCTATCACCAAACAATGAATTTTCTGATTCATTTTCTTAAGTCTGATATGGAAAAGCAGACTCGTTGAAGCATGAGTCTCCCTCATAAATAACATCAATAGTTCCCGAATCATGAGTACCAACATCATCCACCTGTAAATTCTGTGCTAACTCATGCTGATGCAAACACCACTCGTTGCTGTCATGAAAATCAGAATCAATAAAGCTCGTATTTTCCATGCAATCTTCATAATTGACACTCCCATCATGCAAGTCAAGACTCAAGGTGACACCCACGACATCCTCTGCACTTGCCTTGACATCAACACCATCACTAGGCTCAAACAAAGGACTGCTGTCATAAAATTTAGAACCTTTATCGTTGTTATCTTCATTGCTACCAATTGATGTAGGGCTGCCATTAATGGTGGATATCATGTCATTCTCTTTCTCATTATCATAGGCTCTTGTCTCATGAGAATGATGGGACTTAATGCGGCTGTCCTCAAACAAATCAGAAATAACATCATGCCTTTGTGAAGAGTCTCCATCTTGCGTATAAGAAATAGTAGTGGCTGCTCCACTGAATAAAGACTCAACTTCCACATCCACCTTCTCTCCCATTGTTTCTTTTGCATGGATAAATTCATTCAGATTAGAGCTTGCTTTTTCCTTCTTCACAAACAAGGGATTCAAAATCTCGGGATGTTGTAGAAGCCCTGATAAATTTCTATTGTAATCATGAAAGGTCTTATTGTAATCCTGCAAGGCATGCATGAGCTTGGGCATAAGAACTTGTATGGATTTTGTTGACCTTGTTTTACCCATGATTTACACAACACCTTTGTTTGAATGCAACATGCCTCCCCCACAAGATGGCAGGAAACCGCTCTGATACCACTGTAAGATCCCTGCTGGTTCTACCTATTGGAAACTCAATTCTAGATGTTTGACTTTCCGTCAAGGAATGTCAAACAGTTGTCATGCAAAGTCTGAATTCTGATTTTTTCTTAAATGTGCATGCAATTGTTTGTTTGTAATTGAATAGTTTTTGCAATACCATTACATGAAATTCAAATCACAAAGCTTGTAACAACAAATCACAATACTTCGAAATTGAGAATGCAATTCAGCTTTGCACACCTAGCTTATTCTTTTCATATTTACATGCAAAGATTACAATACCAAGTAAGATATAATATATGAGACCCTAAATTTATTTCCAAAATATCAATTGGAACCTGGGATGCTTGAATGGAACGATGATAATCTCTAGCAACAATAGCAGCCACCAAATATCTGTCTTAGATTGGCTGTGGATGCTAAGATGGTTCGTTTGCACTCACCAATCAAAAACCGACCTCTTCCCTTGTATTGCTAGCTCCCAAAATGTAACACAATCTATGTATTCAGACTGCCATTCCTGTAGACAAGCCGTGACTGTTAGGGGAATGTTCGCAGCCTTCAACAAATCACTGCAATCTATCTGCAGCCTCCACCCAAACTTGGTAGCAATTTCTCAGATTGAATAAACACTGAAACCCTCACACCAAATTGATCCAACTTGTAGCACAATCATAACCTTTGAAATAAGGTTATAGCAAGCACAATTCATTGGCTCAAAACACCAATTCAAAGTGCACGAATCTGTATAGAATTCACAATTCCATCAGATGAACTGATCAACAAACCCTTGGTTTACCACAAACAAATTCTTCAAAAATATCAAATGCATCCAGAATGAATTGATTTCCTCATGTGAAGGCTTTTATAACTCTCAATATGAATCGACCAGCTAGCTTCAAATTCACACTTCACATAACTTAAAACACCACTTAGCCTTTTTGAATATATTTGCTTTTGATGTAAAAGCTTTTGAAACATTTGAAATATAATAAATAATTATATTCCCTCCACAACTTAGGCATATTAAATGCACTTTTAAAATAAGCATTAATTCACTCGGTACTTTATAATAGCTCATATAGTTATTAATTAAATGAATTCAATTAATAACATCATTTGAATTTTAACTCAATAATCCACCTGAAAGTACCAAACCAAGTGCAATGATTTTATTGATAGAGATTATCACCCAAGTGCCCAGCTAAAAGTAGTAACTGACCAATACCGACTTACTATAAATAGTAAGTCACAAATTGGAAGCTCCATCAATGTCACAACAACTCCACACTGTTAGCAAACTGTCCAGGTGCCCTGCTAAAGATAGCAACTCTGACTTACCCAAAAAAAACACTTACTATAAATAGTAAGTGTGCTGGTTTGACTCAAACGAAGAGAAATCCTAAACATCCCTGACCTCTGGAGTAGGAACTGACCACTAGCTCAGCCAACTGGACCCTCTGAACAACTCCATTAGCCTGAGGGTCAAGAAATAGGCTAATCCTCCGAAAGTTGACGCTCACAAAATTGGGGACATTACATCAACCACCACCTTCAAGGGAAGGGATGAGGATAGGAGATAAGATAAGATAAGATAAATTATTAATGTCCAACAAGAGACCACAAGCGGGCCTAAGGGACTGAGATTACAGCAGAGAGCCCAGAAGGCAGCAGGACCACCAAATGGTGTCTGAGAAAAGAAAAACTAACAGAAAAAGAAACAACAACAAGAGCCAGAAAGGAGAAGAAACCGCGAAACCACCAAACCACTAGTGGTTTTCGGAAACCGAAAAGTAGCTCAAGATCGACGGATAACTATCCGTGAGGGGAGGAGTTTGAATCGGAGTACGTCTCTGGGAGGAGGGAGTCCGTTGTCGCTGATGGGGCTGTAGGAGCAAGTGATCTCTGCGGTGTCTGACTAATCTGGAGTAAAGGACAGTGGAAGGACTCTCAGGCCTCTTGGTTCCTCTAGGGGAGGAAACCAGAGCAAAGAAGGAGGTGATCCGCTGGCAAAGGGACATAGCTCTCGGGGGAGAGAGCATCTGTAACGTCAAATCACGGAGACAGAAGGCCTCCTGGAGATAAAGTGCCAAGCAGTGCTGATCCTCGTACCTGAAGAAGGAAGACATGGACCTGCAGTCTCTGAATAGACAGTGGAACCTCCCACAAATCTCATAGTAAATCGGACAGTAGAATAAGAAATGGAGCTCAGTCTCAGCCAACCTCATATCACAATACTGACAAAACCTCTCCTCTCTATTGGTCTAGAGAGCTTTATCAACAAAACCGAAGAGCCAAGACCAACAGTCTCCTAGAAGAGAATCATAAGAGATAGGTCACTTGAATTGCCAACAAAGGGGACCAAAGGAGCAACAAGTTGAATAGGGGTCAAAGAAACCAAAGGAGAAGATAGACTAATGAAACTTACAAAGGAGGGGTCCAACAGAGGAGCAAAAGAAACTGGAGGGGCCACCTTCAACTTAGGAGTTGTTAACTTTTCAACAGTGGCCTAAGTAGAGCCAAGTAAGGTGGAAGGAGCGGGGCCGCTTGAGGGAGACCGAAGAACATTGACCTACAATGGGTCGGGAGGAAAGATTGAATCGACATCCAATATAGAACTAGAGGACTCAAGAACTACGGAGAAAACCCCATCAACCACTGGGGTAGCCAAGATACCTTTACCTTTTGAGACAGTGGGATGGATGGTCTTGCATTTACCAACTCTTGGGCAGGCATTGTTGAGATGACTTGTGGAAGAGTAGAGCTGGCAAAACAGGGTAAAAACTCATATTCTAGCATGTGGGTTCATTTGCCCAGCTAGGATTCCAGAATAACTAACTACAACAAGACTTTAAGAGGTCAAATACTAACACAAAACCGAGCAAAAACTAGCATAGACATGGTTTTGGTGACATAATCAATAGAAATGAATTGCACAAAGGAGTTAGCAGTGGCAACAATGATATCCTCATCCTAGAACTCCAAGGGAAGACTTGGTAGGCGCGCCCAAGTAGGGATGGCACTTGACAGGTAAATCAATAGGTCGAACCCTCAACACCATTTTCATAGCACAAGGCTTTGTTTCCTAAGAAACCGGGGACTAGGCATGAGAACATAGAGATAGTCCAAAAGTAAAAACAAAAAAGGCCTTTCGAAAGCGCGGAAACAATAAAGTTGCCTTTCAAGATCCATTGAGAAGACATCCAGTTTCTCAATTCAGATCCCATCAATGGTAACGATTTGACTACCTTTGAAAAGTTTTTTCCAAAGGAGCGAGGTATCTAGAATCTTGGGAATATTGGTAACAAAGGAGGATCCACTTACCTTGCTAAGGGAAGCTAATTCACCTTTTAGACCGGTGACAACAACTCTAGGAAGAGGCGTGTCCTACTCACCTGGACAAGGAATACAATGAACAATGTGTGACCTAGTATAGTCTGCCGACACTCCCACCAAGCAAACATCATTATTAGCGCAGGGAATCTTTTGCTCACCAAGTGAATCTTGCTCGCCTACATTCAAACTAGGGGGTTCTCACTTACCGCTCGCACAACTCATTTGAAAAAAAATAAAATTCAATTATCTGTGTTGTTATACCTTGAGCCTTGTTGACAATATATTTTCAACATTCACCAATTGATTGCTAGTGTTTCTTAATAGGTTGTTTGAATTTGGATCATTCAATTCAGTTGATGAGTTCAGTTTGGAGTTGATTTGATCCTTTTAAGAAGGTATGCCATCTCCAATCGCTTGGGACCTTGTAGTAACCACCTTAGGCAATTGGTGCATAGATTGGTCTAGGTTGAAAATTTATTGGAAGGTGCTTGGTACACACCTCTTTCACTACGTATTTCAAACTCAATTATACTTGCAAAATAGATGGAATGGAAATGGAATGGTTAGTAGAAGGCAAGGAGAAGGGGAGGGGAGGACATAGTTGGAACTAATGGTGCACAAAGGGAAAAGGTGCAACAACAAAGAATGATGGGGATTGTATATTTTAACAAAGAAGTTGTTTCTGTAGCATAGGTGGCACTGCTTGTGGCATGTGGATGAGAGGAAGGTAACAGGTTGAGAGGAGGGAATGATTGGAGTGGAGCACACGAACAAGCATTGTACTACCTATTGTCTTGTGGACAATGATTGAAGAATGAAAGTTCCATGCAACATGCTTTTTTGGCTTCAATGAGAATGCTGCTACGCATATCAGACTATTGCTTGACTAACAATGTATTGCAGAATGGTCAACCTCTGTGGATGATAAATAGTTGGTTACGAGTGTATGGCATGGTGGGGTGCTCAAGTCTAGTGCACATGGCTGCAAGAATTGATGATATTGAGTTTTGTGGTCAGTGTTGTTTGTAATACATTTTCTTCCCCCTTTTCCCTGAACTCTATTAGTGATGTTAGAACTCCCATCATTTAAGAGTCTTTATTTCTTTTCAATCTACCAGAGATAATCTGCAGCATGAAAACTATTTAGGCGAAGATTTTAGCTCTGGTACTAGTGATGGGACCCAACATGTCCAATTGTAGAAATTATAAGAATAAATACAATATAATTAGGAAGACAATGCAAATATATGATGATGGGAGCACTTTGCAACCCAATAGGAATTCTTGATTCACACTACTACTGTAATATAAGTATAGATTATAGTTTTAAGTAAGTTACAGAATTGGCTAAAAATCTAGATATTCTCAGGTAGGATTCATTTTGGAACTGGAAATGGGTTCAATTTGCTTGTATTAGGCTAGGGCATGAATTTTTTCACTTGAATTCATTTGTAATTGTGTATACATGTATTTGGGCAATTTAAGTTGTGTTGCAGTAACTTTGAGGTGATTGCATGCATAAACCCTCTCATGATCCTTAGGGTACTCTACACATTTGGATTCTTCTCATGGGCGATTTTCTGTTGCATTGCTCGTCTCTTAGAATGAATAAAAGGAAGCTACTTGAAACACATGAGATGATGACTCCTTTTGCTCCTCTTGCACAGGAGATTACTACTCTTTCTTCCCCTACATTAGCTGAGTAATATAGACGTATGCATTGTTGCTTGTATGTGTATTTTGCTGCGAGTGTTGCTATGAATGTTTAGCTTTTTATGTGTTTTGTACTGTAATGTCCCCTTTCTGAAATAGGATTTGACATTAAATACTAATTAAGAAAAAATTCATTTAAATAAATAAATAAATGAATAATAATAAAAGATAATTACAGGTTAATTAAGTTTAATGAAAGGTCAAGGGGCATGTAGTGAAGAGTTGTGACTCCCTCAACATAAGATATAAAAGGGAGAAGTTTCATTTGAAAGGGGTCTTGGATGGAGCAAAGAAAATTGGAAAATGAAATATGGATTAATCAAGTTGGAATTGGAGAAGAATTCAGAAATAAATCTGAATTAGAAATAAAGAGCAGCATTTAAAATTAGTTAAGGAGCAACTAAAAAGTGGAAGAGACACCACTCTTGGGAAGATATAATAAGTTGTAGAGTGCATTTGAGGGGGAGCAAGAGTTATATCAAACTTACATTAGCAGATCCGCAAAGGAGAAGATAAAAGGGAAAATCATCAAAAAAAGGTTGAAGGCATAATTGTAAGAAGAGTTTATAGCAGAATTGTATGGAGAGTATATGCAGATATAAAAGGAGGAATATATGCAGATACTGAAGGACAGTCTATGTAGACTTAAAGTAGAAGTATAAAGAGAAGACGTAGTTTGAAGTTGTGAATCAAGAAAGATTAAATGGAGAAGAAAGAATAAGGAAGTGACTCCTTCAAAAGGCAAAGGGTTGTAATAATGAAGGATTGTGATTTCAAAATGTGGTAGTTATGAAAGGTTGTGACTCTTTCAAAGGGCAAAAAGGATGAAGGGTTTTGACTCTCTTGAAAGGTTGTAATAATGAAGGGTTGTAATAATGAAAGGTTGTGACTCTCCCATCATGAAGAAATAAATAGGAGGGGAAGTCTTTTGTTGAAAGCATGGAAGAAGGGATCATCATAAGGAAGGTAATCATAATAAGTTCTGTTCTGAGATATAAGGCAGTTCTAATCTGCATAAGGGGGAGCATAGGAATTAAGGAAGGATAACTGGAAGAAGGGGAAGAGAATAAGGAAGTAACTTTCAAAGGGGCAGCAATGAAGGGTTGTGACCCTTTCAGAGGGTGGTAATTATCAAAGGGTCTGACCATTGCAAGGGGCAGACATGGTGAAGAGATGTGACTGTTGCTGACATTGAAAGGTATAAAGAGGAGAAGGTTTCATTTGAGGAGGGCATCCAAGGGAGATTCTCAAAGGCCACAATAGGAAGTGGTGATTTAATTCTTATGAAAGGTAGTGACCCTTTCAGTTTCACCAATAATGTATAAAGGAGAAATCATTCCAAGTATTCAAGGATCATTTATCTATCATCACTCACCAATACATGAAATCAGCACTAACTTAGTCATCACTCCTCAATCGATGAATTCCACATTCAATTAATCATCATTCACTAACATATCAAATCATTGAATCAAAGGAAATCATTCTATCATTCATCAAACATCAATTGGGAATCAAGCAAACAGACCTTCAATCAATTCAATCAGTCTATATTATTCATTCAATCATGAAAGAGAAGGAAAAAAGACATTAAGTAGAACAGGATTAGAACAACTCAGACCAACGATTTTGGGTGTGACTGTCGCATTATATATATTACGTAATAAGTACTTAATGTAATGTTCCTAACCCCTGGCAGATTGGCTGACAGGTCCTCAGCTCCTAGCGTACTGAAAATTGTAGGCCATACGGAGTAGATGGGCTGTACGGTGGAAGAGGGCAGGCCGTACGGTGGAAGAAGGCGGTACGGTGAGGAGAGTAGGCTGTACGGTGTAGATGGAGCTGGCTGTATGGTGCAGGCCGAAGGCCGTACGTGGGGAGAGGGTTGGCCGTACGATAGTGTGCAGGCTGTACGGTGGGAGTGGTCTGGCCGTACAGTTCAGGCTGTAGACCGTATGGAGAGAGAGCTGGTCATACGCAGTGGGTGTTGGCTGTATGGTTCGGTTGTAGGCTGTCAATGGGGGTTGTAGTATGTGATCTCCATCTTCGTCCAACGCAGAACTAATTATCCTTATCAATATACACTGCAATGAACTTAGAGCTTAATGTAATTCTGGAACAAGTACTTGCAAGAGGAATAATAGTATTATTATTTGATAGTGCCGAATTTGCCAGATCTGGAACAAAGAGCAGGCAGAGTAGGGTGAGGGTTGAATCCCACCGAAACTGCAAATATCAACTAGGGAGGGTCTTTCACCTCCGAAATGGTAGACCACAGAATTCCAACAGGAACTCGCAATTACAAATAAAATATCAAAACTCAACATATCTACAACTACCAACATGTTGGGCATAAATACCCCTTCGGAGAAACTCCCGAGGGTTTACAAAAGAACGCCGACCTGGTAAACACCTACGGACAACAATTAAATAAAAAGGGCCCCCCATTAATTAATTAAAGGTCCTTAATAATATTTCTTTTGAATAGGGACCAACTAATTAATTAACTTAATTAATTTATTCTTTATCAATTTGGGGACATTACAAATCCTCGCCGCCCAAAGATTGCTTGCCCTCAAGCAATCCATCATCAAAACTCTAGCATCCCAAACTAAGCGTGGGCATCGACAATTGTATCTATTGAAACCCCCATGCCGCATCATGACCATGTGTATGCACCTCGAAGTAAGTGAGAAGAGTAAAGCTCCATCAAGCTTCCGCTACGCCACTTTGATATAAACGTTGCCATGCCCAGAGTCACCAGGATCCTACTGAAGCCAATCATCACGTACATCGATGCTCACATCCCAAGCCAAACACGAACGTTGGTCACAGTATCCGTTGAAATCTTTGTGTTGCTTCAGGATCACATTTGCATAATTTGATTCAGTCGAGACGAGTAGACTACCACCAAACTTTCGCTGCGACACTCTGATATAAACTTTGCCATGTCCGGAGTCACTAGGATCCCATGGAAGCCAATCATACAAAACATCAGTGCTCAGATCCAAAGGGTAAACTCCATAATCAACTAACTGTAGAGGTTGTTCTTGCAAGGAATCATCGACAGAGTCTGCATGCCCAAGAGGCTGACCGCCCACTGGTAGAACCGGCTTATTTGAAGGATCACTAATAAAACGTGTATTTCCATCAAGTTTATCATTGGGTGTTGGTTCAACGATATTTGTGCAAACATCTTCTTTTAGAATCCTTTCTTTCATCTTGGACTCGGGTACCAAATAGATTTTGTCCTTGTAGTAAATGATGTCGCCAACCACCTTGTATATATCATCCTGCACTTGACCATCCAACAGTTGGCATGTGAAAGTATTCTTGGAGTATTCGACCAACAGATGTGCCTTCCAATCGGCTAGGGCCTGAGAGAGAGAACATATGGCCTCACTGGGTGTCATAGTGTGATCCAAGTCAAAACTCTCATTCTTCCCAACAGGCTGGCAAGATCACCAGCTTTGATACCACTATAATGTTCCTAACCCTTGGCGGACTGGCTGACAGGTCCTCAGCTCCTAGCGTACTGAAAACTGCAGGCTGTACGAAGCAGATGGGCTATACGGTGGAAGAGGGCAGGCCGTACGGTGGAAGAAGGCAGGTCATATGGGGGATGGAGCTGGCTGTACAGTGCAAATGGAGTTGGTCGTACGGTGCAGGCCGAAGGCCATACGTGGGGAGAGGGTTGGCCGTATGGTAGTGTGCTGGCCGTACGGTGGGAGTGGGTTGGCCGCACGATTCAGGCTGTAGACCGTACGGAGAGAGAGCTGGTCGTACGCAGTGGCTGTTGGCTGTATGATTCGGCTGCAGGCCGTCAATGGGGGTTGGAGTATGTGATCTCCAGCTTCGTCCAACGCAGAACTAATTATCCTTACTTATCAATATACATTGCAATGAACTTAGAGCTTAATGTAATTCTAGAACAAGTACTTGCAAGAGGAATTATAGTATTATTATTTGATAGTGCCGAATTTGCCAGATCCGGAACAAAGAGCAGGCAGAGTAGGGTGAGGGTTGAATCCCACCGTAACTGCAAATACCAACTAGGGAGGGTCTTTCACCTCCGAAATGGCAGACCACAAAATTCCAACAGGAATTCGCAATTACAAATAAAATATCAAAACTCAACATATCTACAACTACCTACATGTCAGGCATAAATACCCCTTCGGAGAAACTCCTGAGGGTTTACAAAATAACGCCGACCTGGTAAACACCTACGGACAACAATTAAATAAAAAGGCCCCCCCATTAATTAATTAAAGGTCCTTAATAATATTTCTTTTGAATAGGGACCAACTAATTAATTAGCTTAATTAATTTATTCTTATAAATAATAATGAATAGACATGTCCCATGAAGGGACTTGTCTCTCCTAGCCTCATTCCCAATATAAATGAAAGAGAGATTGTTACATTTGGAAAACACATAGAACATAGAGTGCTATTACATTTGCAGCTATCCTAAAATTTAACAATTATATTATTGAGAGTATATTGATTATATATTATATATATATATATTAATAATGATATGCAAATATTAATTATATATAGAATATTCACATTAACAAATATATTAATAAAACCAAATAACACTCTAAATATTCATATCTAATCAATAATTTTAATAATAGTAATTAATGATAAATTCATAATTAAAACAAACAATAATAATATTATATTAACAAAGACAAAACTGATAGAATTTGAGTATAATGAAACAAGGCAACTTTTCCTTGAAGGGTTACGTAATTATGTATAAAAGAGGGTTTGTAAAAAATACTGGGGGAAGGAAAGGAAGAAAAGAAATATAAGGAGAAAATCAAGTAGCAAATGTAGGAGAAAATCAAGGAGGAAATGTAGGAGATTATTAAAAGAAAAGAAATATTGAATAAGCCAAAGAAAAGACATCCGAAGTGAAAAGAAGGTAAGTATATCTTTGTTTAAGTTAATTCATTAATAAGACTTGCATGAATTAGATATTAATAATAATATGAAATAGACTTGGGAATAATAGGTTATGAAATCATGTATATGAAATAAAAATTGAAATAATAGATTATGAAGTAAACTTATATTATTAAACATGAATTAACTCAAATATATTGATAAATAAGTAATAAATATATACTTAGTCTATTTCTTGTTCACTCAGTAATTACAATTAAGAGGATAGGGAGTGTGTGTAGGAAGAGGCGTACCCTCTTCAAGGGAAATGAAAATAATTGATTTGGGTTCTTCCTCAGCAGAGTATACGCCACAAAAATCTGAATAGAAGCTCTTTTAAATATATAAATCTGAAACAAAATCACAATTTTAATAGGAGTGAGAAGCTCTATTATATCAGATTTAAAAGCTTTTAATGATATTACATATATATCCACTTCTTTATGCTGAAAATGTAAAATCAGAATCTTTCAAATTTTGAGTAATGGCAATTATTAAGATGTTTTAATAAAGAAGGAAAGATTAAAGGCTGAATTAAAATATCAATTCTAAACAAAATCTGAATTATGAAACTCACCACAATGTCTTAATTAAATGAATCTCTATGCTGGTCTAAAAACAAAAAACTTGTAAAGTTTACTTGCAACTCGTCCCCAGTAGAGTCACCAATCTGTTGGTTCCCAAAACCACAGATTGAAATCCTACGAGTCCTGCCGATTCGATGCTAGGATATCCAATCAGTTATGGCCAACGTAACAAGATCAATCAATTTGACCTTCTGCGCTTTTGGCTCTGCAAGGCCAAGGCGAGTGCACCTGATCCTGAACCAAAACACTTAGATCCAAGATGCTTATAGCAGATAGATTAGAATATTAATGCAACAAAAGGTTCCTAAATGTCAAGATAAACGGAAGACTTTCGATTTGCACAATAATGCGGAAATCGCTGAAATGACGTCAATCTATGCAACTTCAAAGATAACTTCAAAAATAAATGCTTCAAACATGTGGATTCTGAATTAAAAACAAAGACAAATGATTATATGAATGTGAGAGTATATAAAATAAAGAATAACTATAAATTATGAATACACTAATATCCTCAAAGGAAAAATATGAAATAATTGCTAGCATATAAATTATGAATCATGAGCAATATATAGACCAATGCCGAAAATTAAAGGGCAAATAGAGTCAATATTATAAGTTTATTTCGTACAACTTTATAAAGTTTTACAGACTTCAATTATAAACAATTTAATAATTCAGATGTAGTAGATCAAACATATATGCAATTTTAGATTAGTCTAGATTGCGCTTTAACTCCTAAGATGTGGAGAAAAACTAGACATAGATACGGAAACACTGGGACATTTCACTATATCTATGATAGTCAAATTTAAAATGCTATGAAAGATCTTATTCACTTATCTGATAATTAAATTGTTTACAGAACTCAAAAATAATTATAAAGGACAAAAGCTATATAACTTCTCAACTCCAAAGCCTTGTATAAATAAATAAAATAACTAAGCTTACTGGTTATGCCAGGAAAAAAAAATGTAATGAAGACAATTGTTATTGATGATCTTATCCACTGCAATTCAATTCAAAATCGCATATAAAGATTTACTCAATACTCCATCATTCACGAGCTTTGTTCAACCTTTCATTCTTTGCCTATGAAGAAACTTCTAATATAAATCAGTATATTTTTTTTCCAAAATAAGAGGCCCTTATCACTGTCGCCTTTGTTCGGTTTTGCATCCTATATGTATATCTTAGTGAGGAATCGCGCGGTTGTTTTTAAAAGATACACCGCTTCATAAGGAGTAACCACATATTCGTCTTTGCTTATAATTATAACTTAAAAGACTCGATGCTTCTCTTACGGGCACGGTTGTGATTGACAGGTGGAGGCTATAATCCATGAACCGCTGTGTCCTTCCATTCTTAACTTGTCGCTATGATTACGTGGTGCAAGTTTTAGATATAACAACAATTAAGTTTGCTGAAGATTTTGAAATTGTCGTTTATATCATGCTTTTGTCGAACGCGATGACTCTGTCTTTAATCTTCACCTTGGCGGAACATGACTACTAATATGACTCCTGCACGAGCTCGGGATTTCCTTCAGTGCGCATCATCATTCCGTATGATTCTCAATATAGCTTTGAAGTCTCCAATGAAACAGAGTCATGACTAACACGCTCGGCACATCCCCTTATTAAGAAGAGTATTTGAATGTCTTCATTCCTATTGTCGGGTGAAGAAAAACACGGTCTGGATATTATGTCTTCATCTCTTTCAATATACGATGGAAAAATTTGATGGTTCATGTGGTGGAAATCCCATACTCAAACTATCTGCAGATGTAATTCATCCATCTTTAGTGAGATTTAAAAATCCATTGTATACTGTCAGTGCTTCACACATTCCCGCGGGCTCCTCCTAAGTCTTCCAAGTACGTGTCTCTGCGCTCGCTTCAACATGATACAAAATTAGTTTTACAATCTGATCAAGCCATTCCTGAGATGTCAAAAAAAACATGAAATAAGTATTCAGGTTGTTAAAACCATAATGGTCTTAATATTGCAATAGATTGAGGTTTATAAATTATGAACAAAGCGGCTTAAGGATGTAGGGAATATATATTAAATTTAACTTTAATGAAAATGAAAGAAATACAAAACAAACTATAGGATAAAAAGATTAGAGTCCCTGAAAATCAAGATTCCATCACAGGGTATAAGCCACCCGGGTCTGAAAAGCTCTGCACTACTCTAATTGATAAAGAAAAACTTCGATTAGAGCAACAAACAACACCATTGAAAAGAGTGGGCTACAGAAGGTTGTAGTATTGTGATGGATGGGTAGACAAATACTAGGAATCATCCCCTACTCAATGTTATGGTAACATGTAGCAAAGGGCCTTATTTCCCTAAGGCAATTGATTGTACAGGGCAAGAAAAGAATGCTGATTTTCTTCATATCCAGTTATGTGACAACATAGAGGAGGTGAGAGCATCACATGTGGTGCAAATTATTACTGATGCTGCCCCTGTTTGTAAAGCAGCAGGTTTGATGGTGCAAAAAAGGTATAGGCATATTTTCTGGAGACCATGTTGTGTGCATTCACAAAATTATGCACTAAAAGATATTAGAAAATTCAAGTGGATTTCAAATCTCATAGGAGAAGGCAGAAAAATTCAGATGTTCATTTGTAACCATCACCACACAAGCAATTTATCGGAAATTTGCCAGAGTGGAACTTTTGAAACCTGCTGATACACGGTTTGTATCTTATTTTATTCTTCTTGACCGCCTTTGTGAAGTCAAAGAAGCTTTGTGTTCCACCATGGTTAGTGACGCATGGGCAGCTTGGAGACAATCTACATCGGATATTGCAGTTGAGGTGAGAAGTTTGGTTCTTGATGATCACTTTTGGGCTGATGTTAGATTTGTTGGGGAGTTAATTAGGCCCATTTGTGAGAGGATCAAATTTGCAGAGTCGGATAGACCATGTTTGAGGGATATTTATGAGGAAATAGATTCCATGTATGAAAGAATCAAGAAAATGATAGATGTTAGAGATCTTTCTTTAAATCCTTTCATAGAAGAATAACTACATGGAAGATGGAATAAATTGAACACATCCCTTCATTGTGTTGCATATGCCTTAAATCCTAATTGGCATATTACAGAAGAGACCAATAACATAGCTCCATATGAGGATAGAGAGGTAATGAAAGGATTTTGGGTTGTAGTAAAAAAATTTATGGTCGAGGTGATGAGGCTTCGATTATAAGGAGTCAATGGAATAAGTTTTTACGTGGGCAAGGTGATTTTGCTTCAGTGGAAGCATTATATGATATGCGAGCAAATAAAGACCCTATAGAATGGTGGTGGAACCATGGAGGTGAAACTTCTGAGTTGCAATCATTTGCAATAAGATTGCTCTCACATGTAGCTAGCTCTTCAGCTAGTGAGAGGAATTGGAGTACTTATGCCTTTATTCATTCATTGAAGAGGAACCATTTGGGGTCAAAGAAAGCAGAGAAACTACTGTACATTCATTGCTCTCTTTGCCTTCTCTCTCGTGTTGATCCTGGATACATGGAGGGTCCTTCAACAAAATGGGACCAAATTACACGTGATGGAGATGCTGCAACCATGGTGGAAGAAGCGGTTGAAATAGGTGGCCTAAATGAATTACCCCTAGTTGTACTACCATCAGAGGAACTTGAGTTGGAGAGTGATGATTATCTGGACAGCATCATAGCTGAAGACTTTGAGATGGATGATCGAAACATTGTGGAGTAGATGATACTAGATAGATTTCTGATTTTTGTTTACAGTTGGAGATTTTTGTTTGCATATCAGCAATTCAGCATCAAACAATATATTTTGAATTTCAAATTATAATATGTAATGATAAATCATAATCTGATATGACCATATGCTAATGCGATACTGAGAAATCAGATATGCAGTGAGTTTTGAACTAATTGACTCTATATGAAGCAATATTAAATGAGTAAATGACATAACTATTAGACAGTAGACTATATGATATATCACGTTTTGATTCAATGGTTTTAAATTTTTAATGTTCATACTTAAAAACTTTCCATTGTTCTTGTTTTCTGATTTCAAAGCTCTATGTTATGATATTTTTTGGAAATTATTAAATTATATTAAAAAAAATTGCCGTCTCCTATTTTTGAAAAATTGTGGTACTAGTACCGGAGACCTACAAGTCTCCCCGTCTCCAGGTGACTATGGCTTATATTCACTCCTTTTGGTAATGAAACCATCATCATTGCTTGTTATTTATTGCTGTTTTTTGTGTACATAGCTGACTATCTGTCTGCTGTTTGTGTTCTTTTATCTCTTACTACTGTGATATTGCTTGCTTGCTTTCCAAATAAGCTGCAAGAATACATTAAGCTGTACAAATGTCATAAGATGTACTTTACAACATTCATGCTTATGCCCTTTTGAAAAACAATAACTTTAATATTCCTTGCAATATTTAGTTCTTGTTCAAGTAACAGTATAATTCCTGTTCAGTCTGAGTTCATTAAGCTGTAAATCTAGATGATAACCCAGCTTCGGTTTGTTCTTAACAGAAGCAGGAACTCTTAATCGGGATGCATTGTTTGAGCAATTCCGCGAGGGCCTGGAAAACTGTGGATTCTTTGCAAATGTACCTATTGGATCGCCTGATTACTTTCAACAACTGGAGAATGCTAGGGGAGTATTTCAAGATACTATAGAGGCATGTTTTAATTAACACCTATGATGTCATACTTCTGTTATTTAGTCTACATAATTATTTGAATAAATAATTTCTGTATTTTCATTCTAATTCTTTAGTGTGGTTGTGGTTCTTATGTAACATGGGAGTAGTCATGGGTAGTTTGTAATCCACAATGTCTGTAATAATTAGAAGAATGCTTTATAAGGCTGGTGCTTTGAGAAAGAAACAGATTTTTTTCTAGTTTATTTAATGCAAAAAACAGAGAACTATTTATAATAGACTACATATTCATTGGTGCTTGTAACTTAGCTGCCTTCCATAACTGAATGGAGCCGAGCATTAAAACCAAGAAAAATAATTACAAAGAAAATTTACATGGGATTTAACTGTCTGTGAATGCCATGATAATAATCTAAGTCACAGAGTTTGCCGAATTTCAAACATGAAAATCGAATTTTGGCGAACTTCAAACTTCTGTGCAAAATACGTTAAAATTTGCCATAGAATTCATAAGCATTTTTTAGGGTTTGTGGAAAGTATTTTCGGGTATTTTTATCTTGAAAAACACTGCAAATTCACATCAGAAGAAAACAAGAAGGGCATGAGTTGCGTTTTTGTCCATCCATCGAGCTGCATTCCAGAGTCAGCTATCATTTTCGCCGGCAATAGTCTTGCAGCTCCTGCGTGCCTTTTCTTCCTGTTCCTACGTCCATTCAAACGGCAAAAAATTATTTTAGGTTTTCTTTATCTTATTTCTTTCTTTCTTAGGTTTATCAAGTATTTTGATTTTTTAACAATGTGTCCATAATATCAAATCTTATTTTCGTTACATTAAACTGTTTTAGTTTAACATATATGATCTGTTATTTTATTTTTTTAACACATTTCTTCATTTATAAACTTTGATGATGTATTATAAAATTATAATAATACATGTTTAAAACATTACACATCAAATATTATTTTAGTTAAACTAAAATGCTATTAAAAACTTTAACATTTACTATAAGAAAATTAATATCGATTTATTTTATTTTTCAATATTAAGATTTATAAATTGAAATGTCTTATTTTAAAATATTCAATTTAGATTTTAAACCATATCTAAAGTATTTAATTTAAATTTAACAAATATATTAAAATTCAACATATTAACTAAGTTGTCGGTACGGTTCGGGTTCAAGTTCGGGTTCAAAGAACTGGTTTTCCGGTACGGCCAAATTTTGAAATGGGGTTTGGGTTCATTAGTACACACACACACACACACATATATATGTATGTATGTATGCAGCCTAGAAGTATGAATTAAGATTAAAATGTCACATAGTATCATAAAAACAACAAAAACTCCATAAATTTGTAATCATAGCATCATCTCAACATCAAAATATTAAAATAATAATATTGAGTTCAAGTATCATTGTTTTGACTTTCAACAATTGGAACTTTATTCTAAGTTTCAATCATCTAATGGATTATCTAAATTTTCATTATCTTCTTCTTCTTCTTCAAAGGCATTAATTGATTCACAAACAGTGCCAATGCCAATGGGATCAGGTGCACCAATAACATTCTTGCTTTCCAAGTCCTCAAATGCTTATTACTTTTTTACTGTATAGAGAGCTTGTTTGTTTGTAATTAACATTCTACTTGAAAAATGTTAAAAAAGTAGCTTGCAACTCCCTTCACATATTGAAGATATTTTTTAATGTTTAAAATATAATTTATCACTATAGAGAGCTTGTAATTAATCGGACAGGGGTCATTATCAGCAATTGGATATAAAAATTTCACTGGAATAAATCTTGAGGCCTAGTTTAATTTGATGTAATAATTATCTGAACTTCAGCAAATTTTGTTTTATAATGTTAAGATCTTATTCAAATTCTGTAAAATTATTTCTTGCACTTAATTATAGAATGTTTCTCAGTGGAAATGTACCTGGTTTGCACTTGGTTTGCTTGGGTCTGCCTTGGTTCGACTTGGGTTTGGCCCGGATGAACCAGCCTGCCTGGGTTCGAACCTTGTCCGAACCCATAGGCGAACCGGACCCGAACTAGGAACCGGTTCGAACCCTGTCCGAACCAGGGTCCGAGGCAGGCGAACCAATCTTCATAGCATATTAAGTAAATCTAACAAATATATTATATTTAATATAATATTATTTTATTTTAAGTTTAACACATTTATACAAGGCGAATTTAATGTCAATTTTTTTTTGAATTTTTACCCTTGTCAAACTTCATCCGAATTTTATTGTCACCAAATTCAAACTCGAATCCGAACCTTGTGACTTAGATAATAATTACATTGTCAGCTGTGACAATAATCCTCAATACACTCTCAAATATGGTGGCATTTGATTCATTAGCTAGGATGGATATTTCTTGCTGTGTCTTCAACATGTAAAGATTAAAAAGAATTGAAGGTATTTAAACAAACAACTGAATCACAAATGACACTTGAGAAGCCCAAATTCTGGGAGAAAACTATAACAATAGTGAGCTGTAATGTGATGTAGGACCATCTTAGGATCTTGGCAATCTCACATCAACCAAAAAGATTTCCTTTAGATTGTTTTCTGTTCTGTTCCAGTTGGGCAGTTTTAGGTGTTTTTGGTGGCGGTCGATCTGTACTTGTTATTTTTGGTTGCAGTCGTGACAACCTGTTCTTGGCTTTGTTTTGAAGCTTATCCTATGATTGCAACTCATTTGGTTTCATCGCGCAGAAGTTATGACAGTTTCTTCGTGTATCTATACCGTTCTTCATTTTCCGGTTGGTGGTTGGTTTTTCCGGGCACGATCGTGTCAGTTCATTATTAAATTAGAGGCCGACTTTGTTATGTGATCGCTTCACTTAATCTTTTATTGAAGATTGTTCTTTAAGATTTGGGTCCTGACCTGTTTGGGTGTAATGTATTTACTCATTTCTTGGGGAATGTAATCTTTTCAAGGCCAACTGATGATTGTAATTGCTTTATATGCTTATGGACTTGTTCCTAAGGAGCAAAATGATCTCATAAGATTATTTGGCGTAGCTTGGATAGGATTTGGAGGGTTTTGAGGGTAATCGGGCCTATGTGCTTGGCATGTATGACTAGCATGTGAAACATGTTGCAGATCTGTTGTAAATGATTTTAGAAGATAATAAGGAGTTGAATCTCTTGTTTTTACCTATTTTTTCTTGTTATCATCCGTTGTCTTGTGTTGGCTGCAAGGGTTAAACCGATCTCCTTGAGGTTTCTCCATCCTTGACTGCGTCAGGTGGTATCAGTGCAAGGTTGAAGGATGAACAAGATTGAGGTTGAATAAGGTAGAGATTCTTGTGTTGGCAGATCCGAGTTTCTGACTTGTGAAGCCCGCGACCTGTTGATCGTGAGGTGGAAGATTGAAGATCAGACTTGCAATCACAGAGGACTTGTACAAGGTGGCTAGGAAGGGTTTGATGTTGCTGCTGTTGGTTATTGAGTGTTGAAGGCATACCGATTGGTGGGAGGTTGCTTGTGTGTCTGATAGATCACTGGTTGGAGGAGCATCTTGTGATAGATCCCCGGTTGGAGAGACAGTTGCACTTGAGGATTCGAAGATGCCACCTAGAAGGATGAACCTTAGAAGGCTACAACAAATGATGGAAGACTTTAGGGTTGAGATGAGGAATGAGATCAGAAGTGAGTTGATTGGATTGAGGAGGAATCCTGAGACTGAAGAGGAATTTGAGGAGTCCGTTGAAGATCTTGAGACTGTAGATGCTGAGATCTTTGCACATGAGGAGAGATTGATGAGAGTTGTGGCACAAGTAAAGGTCATAAGATGTATGTTTCTACTTTCATCGGTTCATTGCATCTTGGGGATTTAATAAATTGGATTGGAGAGTTAGAAGATTACTTTGAGCTTGAAGATATCAGAGATCCACAGAGGGTTAGGTTAGCACAGACTAAGTTGAAGGGTCATGCTGCCTTATGGTGGAAGGAATTGCAAAAAGATAGAGAAGAGCATGGTGAGACAAAAGTCACTAGATGGAAGGTGATGGTTGCTAGGCTAAAAGCTAAATTCATTCCAGAGGATTATGAATTGGAGTTGTTCAATAAGTTGTAGAATTTGAGGCAGAAAGACATGAGTGTGGAGGAATATACAGAAGAGTTCTACAAGATGACTATCCGATCTGGTCACAAGGAGGTATCTAAGGAAAAGGTGGCTAGGTATGTTAATGGTATGAGATTTAATTTTCAAGATGAGTTGAGTATGTTAAAGATTAGTACTATTGAGGATGCTTATCAGTATGCATTGAGGGCAGAAGATAAGTTGAAGAGGAGACAAGGTAACCTTAGAGGGAAAGAAAAGCAAGTTAGCAACAATGGCAAAGAGAAGCAAACCATTGAAGTTGAATCTGATCAGAAAATACCTAGAAGAGAGAATGGTAGTAAGGAGTTCAAAGACATTTGTTTCAAATGTGGTGGCATAGGACATAGGGCTTTTCAATGTACTGAAGGATCTAGTAAGAACATGGGAAAACAAAATCTTATGGCACATGAGGAACAAACTGCTGGTGAAGTTGTGGAAAATGACGCCGAGCTTGAGATAGGAGAGTCTCTTAGGCTTAGGAGAGTTATGTTGAGTAAGAGGGAAGCTGAACCTTTATAAAGAAGTAATTTGTTTAGGATTGTTTGTAAATCAAGAGGTAAATGTTGTAAAGTTGTTATGGATATTGGTAGTACTGATAACTTGGTATCTGAAGAGATGGTGCAGAAGCTTGTATTGAAGAGGCTAAACATCCTTGTCCTTATGGGATAGGTTGGTTTTCAGATAATCATATGGTGGAGGTGAGAGAGCAATGTTTGGTTAAATTCAACATTGGACCTTACAAAGATAAAGTGTTATGTGATGTGGTGTCTATGAGTGCTTGTCATGTTCTATTCAAAAGACCTTGGCAATTTGATAGAGGAGCTATTCATGATTGTAGAAAAAATTTGGTCACAATAGAGAAGGATGGAAAAAAGTTTACTCTAGTTCCTTTGAAGGAAGTAGAAGGAGGAAGTGCAAGGAATTTGAGTATGGTGAAGAGTTATTGTTTAGAGAAGCAAACTACAGAGGTTAGTATAGATCAGAAGAAGGATCTTGCAGGTAGATCTGGTGAAGGCAAGTTAGTATCTAATTGTAAGAAGGGTAAAGTGGAGCAATAAGTGACTTTGGTTGCTGAAAAGATGAGGATTTGTAACAGAGGTAGACCGGTTATGCAAAAGGGAAGAGGTAGTGATCTGAGATTTGGTGTTGATAGAAGGTATGTTGAAGTGAGTACAGAGAGGAGTAAGTTGTTTGATCTGACAGAGGAGAGTACAGAGGTGCAGAGGTAGAGAGTTGCAGATAAAGAGGAGATTTGGATAAAAAACAAGCATGGGATTTATGTTCCAAGGCTTGTCAAATGTCATAAGCTTCTCTTATTGAACATTTTCTTTTACCTGGGGTGTCTGATGCAGGAGCATCTTAGGATCTTGACAATCTTGCATCAACCAAAAAAAATTCCTTTAGTTTGTTTTCTGTTATGTTCCAGTTGGGCAATTTTTGGTGTTTTTGGTCGATCCGTGCTTGTTATTTTTGGTTGCGGTTGTGACAATGTGTTCTTGGCTTCGTCCTGAAGCTTATCCTATGATCGCAACTCATTTGGTTTCATTGCGCAAAAGTTAAGGCAAATTCTTCTCGTATTTGTCCTGTTATTCATTTCCCGGTTGGCGGTTGGTTTTTCTGGGCGCGATCGTGTCAGTTCATTATTAATTTAGAGGCCGACTTTGTTATGTGATTGCTTCACTTAAATCTTTCATTGAAGATTGTTCTTTAAGATTTGGGTCCTGACCTATTTGGTTGTAAAGTATTTACTCATTTCTTGGGGAATGTAATCTTTTCAAGGCCGACTGATGATTGTAATTTCTTTATAAGCTTATGGTCTTGTTCCAAAGGAGCAGGATGATCTCATAAGATTATTTGGCGTAGCTTGGATAGGATTTGGAGGGTTTTGAGGGTAATCAGGCCCGTGTGTTTGGCATGTATGACTGGCATGTGAAACATGTTGCAGATCTGTTGTAAATGATTTTAGATGATAATAAGAAGCTGGAGCTCTTGTTTTTACCTATTTTTTCTTGTTGTCTTTCGTTGTCTTGTGTTGGCTGCAAGGGTTGGACCGATCTCCTTGAGGTTTCTCCATCCTTGACTGCGTCATAATGGCTTCCTTGTTCATCATGTTTGAACAATTTCAATCTAAGCTCTCTTGGGTTTACAACAAGCAAGAACATTTTGTGTTCTACTCCTATTATCAGTTACTAGCTTGCACTTCCCTTTCTGTACTGTTACAGTCTACTTATAGTCAAGATGCTCAGTCAGTATTGGATTCTTCAATCTCATGGGATGCTTGGGATTTCTTATTTTATATTTAAAATAGAAATTCAAACACTTACCAATGTCAAACAAAAGCTCGAAAGATGCAAGCAAGACAAAAATTGCAAAATTTGGAATGCTACATCCATATCCCTATTGCAGGAATAAAATTATAGCATTATTTTCATCAAAGTGGCAGTTTTGAAACTACCCAGGTAGTTACAAAACTGCTGCTTGTTGGAATTGGCAGTTGCTTAATTGTCTCTTGTTGGAATTGGCAGTTTTGCACAGAAGCCAAAAACACCTCTGATCCTACCCTAAAACACTTGCTTGCTTTGTTGAAAGAGTCCAAGTTGTGACCCTTTTGTCATGTAGTCATAGTGCAACTTGAATTCATTTTTGGATCACACCTCTCCAGCACAAAGTGTTTACTTCTATATTTGATAGATTAAACACATTAAGTAATAATAAAGATGGCAATACATACCAGACACATGAGGAAAATATATCTTTATTTGCACATGAAATTATTACAAAATAAGACTAGAGATGATCACCCAGGGATTGGAGTTGTTCCTACTAGATCATACTACTTTCCTTGACGATACACAATATATTTAAAGGACTTGGCAATTGCCAAGAGAAACACAACCATTGACCAACCTACGCTTATAACTACCCGACAAACATTTGATATGGACAATTAATACATAGTCGAATAACCATATTATCGAACAATAAACATTGTACTCTGACTACACAAAGGCGGTTGTTCATCAAAATCTAGGTAGACTCAGAAAATGAGGTACGACCCTCCTAACTAATGACATGGCTGCCACAAAGCCTTGCATAACTCTACACGAGAACCTAAAGATCTTTGAACCCAACTGTTTGAAGGTGTACTAACAGTCATAGTGCTTGAACTAGATGGAGTAGCAGTACCGACAGTTATTGTCATCCACTCAAGGGGAATGATCCTGGTGCTTCCACCAAGCATCATCCTTGCTTGAAGATTATGTGCCTGAGATAGCTTGGACATGCCTTTGTGACTATGGAAAATAAACGTTTGATCATCTTTGGCGAAGTGGTTGAAAAATACTTTCCCAGATAATTGCTTAACAATTTTTGAAAATAATTCTCTATTGTGCTCTTGATAGTTTGATGTATATTTTTTAAATTGGAATAAATAATTCATAACACATTATTAAAATTCATAATAATGCATATAATATAAATGCGTATAATAAATGAAAGAAACAATTATTTAAATTTGAATAATATTCAAATAATACAAATGCACCCGACCGATTCTCCTTATGCCTGCAATCTCTCTTTGGGCTTGTCCTTTTTTCAACTTAATCAAATTTAAGAGAATACTCTGTGAAGGGTGGTCCTATGGCAATTATTCCATGCTTTTATTGATTTTCAGTACCACAAATCTGCTGTCTGGATTTGCAAGTGGTGGTCAGTCAAAAAACACAAACATAAATTTATTTGTTCACCCGTCCACCTTCACCTTTCCTGTGATCTCCTCAGCTTAATTTTCCCACACAGGCAATCCTATGTTAGTCCTTTTGGATGTGGGTGGGCCCACAAAATGGCATGGCAAGCCCGAAAGGGCCAAAACCACAAAGAATGACTATTCAGGCCAAACTGCACTCAACCCCATCTTTGGGGCGCCTCCTTAAAAAAATGCAAAATTATTTTTTAGATATTCACCTGGTCTTAGGCATTGACTTCCTGCAAATTTGTGTCATAGGGGAGAAGTTGCAGTGATGGGTTATAGAAGAGAATATAGGTGCACTTAGTCTAAAAACCTAAGATACTGATGCGCTTGGGATGTAGCCGGATGCGGGAGCAGATGCGTTTAGATACTGGTTCCGGCGCGGATGCCCTGTGGATGCTGGCCGGAAGCGCATCCCAAGCATCCGGATGCCTGATGATGCCTCCCAGAGGCATCCAAAAGCACCCGGATGCCTGAGATGCGCTTCCGGTCAGCATCCACAGAGCATCTGGGCGCATTGGATCATAAACTCTCTTCCACCGTGGACTATTTGGTGAGAGTAAAGACTCGAAGACATTCACTCGTATACCCAATTTTCACCATGCAATGTGCTATACTTCGGAGGTCCACCATGACGTCCAACGGAACCATGCGGAATTCGCAGATTCTGTCTGTTGATGAACAGATGGAGTTGGAATGGATGCTGCCGGCATCGTCGCCGTCAGACCATGTGGAGCTAGTTACGCTATCCTCTGTGCTCGAACAGAAGGACGGTCAGGCAGATGATACTCGGTCTGGATCGATGGCCTCGCTGTTAGATAACAAAATTTTGTGAAACTCTTTCTGTAGATGGGCCATCGCTATTTTTTATCGACTTATTACTTAAATTCTAAGATACCGGGTTCGCCCCTGGACCCCCCCGGACCAAGATAAGTTCGAACCGGTTCGTGGTCCGGGTCTGATCTGGGTCCAGTCCACAGGGGCCAAGTTCGAACCACCCAGCAATCAGTTCAGACCCAAGTGAACTTGCCAGAAAACGACGAACTTGGAACGAACTTTGCCGAATTTTTGCCAGCGGAAGGAGTTTAAGACGTATTTTTTGGCAAAATTTATAAATTTTTGACATCCACAACCCAAATTTTTGACATCGCCGAATTTGGGCCCGCTGAAAAATAACTCTCGATGCCTTTATAAAATAATTAAAGTCGGTTGAGCTTTTGGGGGCGCTGCTCCCCAAAACCCCCGTGGGGGCGCTGCCCCTCAACCCCGCACCGCAAGGGGCGCTGCCCCTTGACCCTGTCTTGGGGGCTTTGCCCCCCAAACCCCCATTTAGTTATTTGGGGTGGAAACTGCGCCAATAAAAGTGGGGAAAATTAACCTTCGAGTCTTATTAGGCTCGATATAGAAGATGATGATGATGAAGAAGAAGAATATCAATAAATTATTAACCCATTAGTTGAACTTAAAACAATGATACTTGAACTGATGTTATGATTTAATTTTAATGTTTTGAATCTTTGATGTTGAACTTGAACTTGATGTATATGATGGTATGATCATGGATTCATGATTCATGATGCTATGATTACAAATTTACAAGTGTTTTTATTGTTTAAATGTTTACTTTTTATGATACTATGTGACATTCTAATCTTAACTCAT
>MU228483.1:1726208-1744923 GCA_018584345.1 Thuja plicata
ACCTTGGAGTTTTTTTTTCATGTTCTTCATGAGTAATTACTTTTCAAGAGAGGGTTGAGTGTTTGATATCCTGTATCAAGTGCTTAAATCCTATATGTTATGTAGTGGTACAAAACTCACATCAACAGATTCCTTTTTTAATGTCTTGCTTTCAGAAGATTGTTATTTTGGCATGCAATTATGGTATCAATGTAGAAATCTTTCTAACAATATTGACATTTGGCATCTTTAGAGACATAAAGCCACTGTTCAAACATTAGCTTTTGGATAAAATTGCATACACATAAGTTGAGAACTTATTGATGTTTCAAACCACACAATGTGGCTCTTCATTAGGATGAGCGATTTTCTAGGTTTGGGGCCTTTTGTTGCATTGAATACAATGAAATTTATATTTTTTATTGCTCTTTTATAATTGCCAAAATGAACTTTGAAGATTGAATATCAATTTTTGAACTTTATACAATGTCTAATCTTGAATTTTGATGTCATCTATTCTTATATTTATATATTGTTTGTTTCCCTATATATGAAACAGGAAATGAATAAAGCAGGTACGGCTTTCGGAGCAGGCCAGAAAGTTCTTGCAGAAGCATTTAAAGTCCAAGGTAAACTGGATATGCATATGTTAGCTTTGGAATTTGCAAATTTAGATGCTACTACATTATTCTTGTTCATTTTTAATGAAGAAAGTCAGTTTTATATACTATATGATATCATGCCTAACATTATCTATGTTTCACTGTGACACTTGGCTATTGTGCAGGCAATTCAGCCATGTCTTCAAAAAGATATTATGAGGCAATTGATCTGTATACATTGGCCATATCTTTGTCTGGAGATAATGCTGTATTTTATTGTAACAGGTATGCATATTCATCTGAAAAGGGGATTTTGAATTCTTTGTATTTTGATCTGGCATCATGATGTTTTCCAGTATTTGCATTTTACAGGTAGAGTTAAATTTTTTTAAGAGCTTGAAATTTTTTCGTATATTATGGTATTCTTTGAGTGAAATGATTTCATCAGAATTTAATTTGTTACGTGCCAGTAGTCCAGATGATACTACACTACTAACTTTCTGTGAGTGTGGATCCGTCTATAAAATAGTTCATATATCATGTTTAACCTTTGGTTACTGATATAAAGACAAAACAATATAACTCTTCAGCTTCTCTTATTAAATTTTATTGACACCAATGAATCCTGGATTTGTTTCTTATCTATGTGAAAATTCTCCGCGAATCTGTTGTACTTTGAAATGCCTATTTCATTTAACCGTGTATGTTGTATAACATAAATGTAATTATAAAAACAGAATTTGGATATGCAGTACATGTTCACAAGTGGCATCTTTAAACCTCATCCACACCAACACTGACTATGTTGTTATTGATGTCAAAGGTTGATGATCAAGGTCGTATAAATTCCGGACGATTATTCTAAATAATAAAGAATTTGTTTGAGCTGCTTAAGCTGGTTGTGTGTCTACTTCAGCAGCTTGTCAGCTTCCTGCTTGTCTTCTTCCTTGCCAAGTTAGATGTTATGCCTTGTCAGCATTTTCCAAAAGGTGCGACTACATATGAAGTGCAGCGATAGAAAAGCAGTTAGTTTATTTTTAAGGCATTGAGTATTTATTCTTTCGTTTTAATTTTGGTGCGGCTGCCTCAGTTTCTTTTCGTAACGTTTTTTATGGAATGCGGTTGAAAGTTTTATATCAGAATGGTAGTCGTGTGTTTCAAATGAAGATGGGTGCTGTCTTGTGGCAATAATTTTATTGGTGAATTCATTTCTTAGTGAGTGGAGTGCTGCGTCAACAATTATGAGCTTGGCGTGTGAACAAATATAGGCCACGCATGTTTTCGGAGGTGCGAATTGTAGAGGTAGCATGAATTGGCTGGACAGTGAAAGTCGGGCATTAAAAAATTACGATGTTTGAGTTTTGAACAGAAATAAAGTAATGCCGTGCATGGAGTAGATTAATTAACCAGTTGTTTTTTTTGAAATAAAGCAGTGCCGTGTGTTTGTGAAATAACTCTTCAGGAAGCTGCAGAAGTCTATTTCAACATATTTAACTCGTCTATTGATCCCGATCTTTTTGGCAGAGCCACATTCAAGCAACAAAATTGTAACTGTCGATATGAAAGGATAGGAAAATAATTGTAAAAGAGTGCATTAGTTTGTTTAATGTCCTCGTTGTTTGGTTTTCCATCTTTAATGGACATTGCTCATTATTTCTCATATACAAACAATATCATCATCTGGGAACAATAGAATGATACCCAGATCAACCAAATTTCTTTAACATACCCATTGTTCAGGTTTGTTTACACATTTCCTGTCTCTTCCACAAGTCATGTTCCAATCCAGGACCTATATAACAATCTTGAAAAGAGATACTTTACCAACTGAAAATGCCATGACATTGGAGACATTAAACAATAGCAGATCATTGAAATCATATTTACCATTTAAACAATAATGTTTTGATAATATTTACGTGGTTGTTCACGAAAGCTTCTCGTATGATTAAGGCTGTAGTCAAGAGCTATTAAAAGCTATAATCAAAAGGCATGTGTAATCTAAGATTTAAGAACTGACATCTCATTTCATAGACGAGGCTACTTTCACACACCATCAATCAACGTTGGGAACTGAGAGAACTCCTCTGTTAATCATATTTCCTATTGGATACCAATAGACCTCCAAGTAATTGCTTTCTTGTTATTTTTGTCTTATGCACAAAAACCTCATTCTATTGAAGAGTGGGTCAATGTTAAATCACACAAGCTCTAACCTTAGTTGCCTCTAATAAAACATTTCTATATGAAGCTCCGCATGCTTGGAAATATTTTCTTAGAAGGATTTCTGTTGGTTTAGGTTGAATATTTTTGACATTTTGTTAAGCCTCTTGTATTTCATTCTTTTACAAATGTGTCTGCCATGCTTGTGACCCTTTATTCTGATATTTGTCCACTGCCAATAGTGTTTTTAGATCTATTTACAAAATTACAAGCTAGAAAGTAGAACCTACATACAGATTTAAACCTAAGTTACCATAATCGCCTAGTCACATGCAAATTCAAAATTTGATTCGCTGGAAATTCATAATCGGTTCGAATTTCGCTGCAAATTCTTCAAAATGGAACTTGGTCGACTTACCTTGCATTTGGAACGAATGCCAAAATTAACGTGCGAGCCCGGGGAGAATTTGTGTGAGTTTGAGCGAATTTGGGCGAATTTGGCATTCTGACTTTTGTTGACTTTCAACGGTAGTTTTTTAACATTATTTTTTCCAAACTAAACCTAAAAAACATGGCATTTTTATCTGTCATGCGGTGTTTTTGTCTCACATGACATTTTTGGTCTCCATTCTGAGTGGCGTTTTTGGTCTCCAAATGACTTTTGGTAATCTGCAACAGCAGAATGATGATTTGTTTGATGATTTTTGATGATATTTGATCATTGATGACTGATTATTAATGTTGGCATTATTGTTTTTGAACTAAAACATTGATATGGTGGTGTATTTTGGCATTTTGTCATGTCATTTGAACTAAAATGACAATATATGTGGTGGTGTATTTTGCTATTTTGCTTTATTATTAGCATAGTAATGTATGAACTTATTTGCTGCTGCATATATATATATATGTACACACACACACACACACACACACACACACACATGTATTTCTTGTACGGACGAACCCAACCCCAAAAATTTTTGGACGAATTTCAAACCCGAATCTCAAACCCGCATCCGAACCGGCAACTTAGATTTAAACAACACAATATGATAATTGCTCAGCCTAGCTATTGAATTTTTACATATGTTTCTCATGTGGTACATGTATGGTTTTCTTTTGATCTGGAATTTCCATTTGTTTTCTGGAATTGTGCATTTTTAGATTATCTTTACCTCTTGTCGAATTTGGATGCCTGACTATTTGATCTGACTATGTAGATGTTCCTTCAGGATGCTTTAGATGGTTGTCACCTGAAATTAATTGAACAATGGTCTTAGATGACTCTATAAATGAATTTCTCATTTTATTTAAACCATAGTTAAAGGACTATGCGAGTCCAGAGGCGAGTCCATGAAAACGGGTCAAATTGACCCTGGCCTCAGACTCGGCCGAGTTAGACTTAGTCTGGGCTGACTCACCAAGTTAGCGAGACTCGACTGACTGGCCGAGTCCTGAGCTCAGGACTCAGCCAGTGGCAGCAACACAAAAAGTTAAAAAAAAAATTAATTTAATGCAAAGTCTGGCTTTTTAGGTTTATTGCTTTCTCTTAAAGACAAAAAGAAACATTCTTTCATTTGCAAACACAAGGAAGGGACGAAAGAAGGGATTAGAGAAAAATATTGGGCTTTTAGAGCATAGACCAACAGATCAGGTGGATCGAGAGGCAAAGGCAGTAGCGAATCAGCGATGGTAGAGGAGGCTAGAGCGCGAGGAGACCCATTGGAGGACCTTGAGGCTTAGAGTGAGCAATTTGAGGATGATGAGGATACAGATGTGCATGTCACTGAGGTTGAGCCTCAGACACAGGCAGAGATCATGGTCGCAGAATCTTCCAAGACCTATCTTAGGCGTATATGTAGGAAGGTTGCGGGGTCGACGGGTCACTGATATAGGCTACTTTGAGCCTTAGTCTTCTAGGCTCTAGCTTTTATTTTGATATATGTTTTGATTCTTTTTAACTTTCGATTCCATAGATTTCATATTGTAAGAAAAATAACAAGAGCAAGGAAATAAAAATAATCAAGAGATAGATGATGAAGAAAATGTTACCATGAGAAAAGCATGAACAAGGAGCAAGCACCCAAAAGCCTATACAAAGAGACAAGAAGATTTTGAAAGGGGAAAAGCAAAAAAAAACCCCTTGTGATATTATGAATATGGCAAAGCCTGAGATTGAGAGAGAGAGAGAGAGAGCAAGTAGCTCATTTACAATGACTCCAAAAGAGTAGAAATGAGAGAGGAGCATCTCTTTTATAGAGATGAGAGGAGTTAACAGGGAACTCACCAATCTATGAATGCCAACATCCATAATAGGTGTGTGCAAAGTGTCAAGAATCTCTTAAGGAGGATAATCTAATTTTCTTATTAAAGGAATTACAAAATAAGACATGTCCTCCCACTTGGACTAGAGGACAAAATACATGTAGGGATTCTATAGGAATCTCCTAATTAAATACATAGATACAAGTAAAGATTAATCTTATAACACCCCCCTTTAATCTTTACTGGGAGAGTTTACAACAAGGGGTATCAAAGCCAATTTTTAATAAAAATCTGCAATTTGATCTTCAGCATCATGGTGCAAAGGTACATTTGATTGTGTTCAAGCAGAGGGATATCCACATCTTTAAGTAGTGTTCTTGAGTTATAGGAACTGTGTAGATGAAACTGATGCTGTAATTGTGCCTTGATGAGTCACTTGAATCAAGGAAACATAGAACAAGAAACAAAGAAACTATCCACAAGTAGAATGGCATGTGATATATTCAAATTAGTATATCCTCTGAAACTTTTACATCAAAAAAAAATTTATTAAAGAAATCTTATAGTTGAGAATAAGGTAGAGATAAATACATGAGATTTCATCAAAAGTGTAATGGAGCTAACATGATATCAAGATAAACAAGATGCTCAAAGTCCCAAAAAGAACAAGTGAGTTACAATAAACATTATCAATGCTCTCATAAAAGAAACATAATGATGCACAAATGACCACAGACAAGGCCAACTAATGAGACCTGCATCAATCACATGGATATAGACAGTCCACTAATGAGTCTTCCCACTGCAAGTGAATGGGTCTAGAAACCACCACCTACATGACCCACAATCTAAGTAATGAAGTATGTAGTGCATTATCACATAAGTATATTTTGCAAAGAAATATGAGAGGCAAAGATAAATCAGTAGAACATGCGACTCAAACACCAAATGAACCCATGATTCATTTTGCCAAGCATGTTTACCGTCATGTATCATAAACAAAGGGTTATGAGAGATAAAACATATAGCCTTCAAATATATATAAAAAAGTGCAAGAAGGATTTCAAGAGTGACATCCTCGCCATGAGGAAAAGATCAAGATGATCCATATCATCTGAAAATGAAGGGAAACTCCATATAGGGTAAGTGCGCACCAACTGTAGGATGGAGGGATACTCCACGGGTCCCTTCATAGAATAAGGCAACTATGAGTCAGTTATAATTGATGGGTCCTCCATAGTTCACCTTGAAAATTGGGCTCCCGATGCAACTTACACAAAAAGCAATAAAATGCATATCAACAAATGGTATAAAACCATAAAATGCCACATGTGCATATAAAGAGATGCTGTAAAAGCATAAAATTGCAACTAGGTGCATATCAATAGATCATATATAAATTGATAGCAATTGATGCTAATCAATGAAAAATGAAGTCAATTGCATAAGATACCTCATAAACCTTGAAAAAAAACTTAAGATAGATGCATTGATGACTGAAGAGGACTGAGCAACAATATAGATATCAGTTAGAAACTCTATTGAATGTAAACATAAGTACGAATGTCTTAAACAAAAGAGGAAACATAGGTACATCGTTGGAAACAAAGGAGATTTATCATTTATTTGCAGAAAATAATATTAAATAGCGAATGTTATGTTGAATTAAACAAAGAATAAGCTAAGAATATGGGGTTGAACCATTAAGTTTGAATACTATCAAAATGAAAACTGTAAATAATATAGGAAAACATATAATGTATGGAAGTTTAACAGAATGTTAAACAAGAGGATACGTGAGAAGCTTAATGTGTTAAAAAATTTAAATTTTTGTTAAAACGTTAGAATAACTTAATTGAAGTCATTAAGCAAAAAAATGAATGCAATACAGAGATAATATAATGCCAAAGAGTCAGAAAAAGGAATTTAACGCTATGTTAATCGACCTTAGAATGATGAAATAATGATCTTAAAAAACATTAAATTTTTATTAAAACTTGAAAATAACTTTATTTAAGTTGTTAACATGAAATTATATTGACAATTAAACTATGAAACAGTTAAAGAAATACTATATTAAACTTGGAGAAGTGTCAATTAAGCAATTATATTAAAAAACTGGATTAATTCGTCTAAATAACCTAATTAAATTAGATGAAACAATTAATTTGAATTACGATTAAAAAAAGATTAAATTATTATTCAAAACAATGATAGAAAATAAAGTATGGTAAGGTTATTACAAATTTATTAAAAAACTCTCTCTCTATATATATATAATTTATTTTAAAAAGTGAAACACAATTGATTAACTATTTTAAAGAATGGAATAACACAATTTGTTTAACTATTTAGAAAA
Organism: Thuja plicata; assembly: GCA_018584345.1. Lineage (NCBI taxonomy): Eukaryota > Viridiplantae > Streptophyta > Pinopsida > Cupressales > Cupressaceae > Thuja > Thuja plicata. The sequence goes on from MU228483.1 coordinate 1,733,580, forward strand.
CAATTAAATAAACTATGTTTAAAAAAATATATAATTAAATTATATTATCGAACAATTAGCTTCTAATTGAACTATTTAAAAACCATATTAAGCATAACGGTTTATCTGTTGGTTTAAAAAAGATATTAATAGAGTGCTAGATTGAACTGTTTACACTATAATAAAAAATAATGTAATTTAAGAATCAAACTATATTAACAACCGAGGATATGAAAGGTCAAACAAATAAGGGTGTGCAGAGATGATTCTGGAAGGCTTAGAATGGCAGGAAAGGGGCATTACAAACCTGCTAATGGACAGCGAATGACAGAGACCGTTTAATGGGAAGAGATGACAATTGAAATGACAGAATGGCAGAACCGTTATAAGGCAGATTGATGATTGAAGTTGACTGAAACTGCAGATTTGACCAGTGAAAAGAACAAAGGAAGAGCTACGAAAGGAAAGGTGAAAGTGTGTGCTGGAAGGAGAGAAGGAATGAGCACTAAAAGAAGGGAGAAAGAGCTGTTTAGAAGCTGTGCATGGGAGGAATGGAAATCAAGATGTAAATGCAAAACATTAAAGGCGAGCCAAATCCCATGTAACGTATGCAAAGAATCTTTTAATGCAGCTAATGAACGCAGCCAATGAACGAATTTCATACCAAATGAAAATGTAGAGGTCATTGAATACAGTGAACACGTGCCATGAAAGAAGCCAGTGAATGGGGGCATAAATAAAACGCTTCTCTCTTTTTAAAATGCAACCATATTAACCAGCATTAATATCATAACACAGTCTGGCATATTTTTTATGTATCATTAATTAAAACTGTTAAAGTTTGGAATCTCTGCAAATGTAATAGCACTCTATATTTTCTATATTTTTCAAATGCAGCAATCTCTCTTTCATTTATACTCAGAATGAGGCTAGGAGAGACATGTCCCTCTATTCGTTATTATGAGATTAATATAATGACAATTGATTATGTGTGTGTGTGTATATATAATATCTTTGAATCATTATTATATTGATTTCTCCTAATAGTATTTTAGATATATATCTATATATATTATATCTCACATAATATATATATCTTCAATAATTTAGTCTCATAGTATTTATCCGACAAAAGCTACAAAACATCAAACACTCCCTCTTAGCTGGGGAGGATAAACATATGATATGATATTACCTCAGCATAATATCAAGAATGACATGTTTTAGAATATCTTTGATCAGAAGATATTCACCATTAGATATCATCTCATGATATCAAGAGTAGTGGTCTAAACAAGAATATCAAGTCACATGATATTCATCAAGTACTCAAAATAACAAAAAATATCACCTCAATGTAATATCAAAGTTTATAGAGATATCATCTTATGAGATCAGGAGTAATGGCCACAGAATATCAAGTCACATAATATTCACCATGTACTCAGAGTAATGGCCTCATAATATCAAGTCACATGATATTCACCAAGTACTAAAAAAATGTCCATAGGTAATGTGCACATGTATCCTCAATGATACTTACCACAGGGACATTCATGGTCTGTTTAAGGAACTTAATCCACTATGTAAGATATAATCTATCATGATCTATCTCAGACATCATAAGATGTCCATCACAATAGAAGGCCATGGTCTGTTTAAGGAACTTAATCCACCATGCAAGATATCACCTATCATGATCTGTTTCAGACGTCATAAGATGTCTATCACAATAGAAGGCCATGGTCTGTTTAAGGAACTTAATCCACCATGCAAGATATCATCTATCATGATCTATTTCAGACATCATAAGATGTCTATTACAATAGAAGGTCAAGTTATTGTAAGATCGTCACCTTCTAATAACTTTTACAAATACAAGTGATAATTATTTGAAGTCCTCCCTTCCTCATGATGTACACAGGGGGCAAGCCCATTAAAAAATATGGAGCCACACACATGACATCCACCATGCCTCAATGCAGAGGGTGAAAACAAGGAATTTCACCTTGAACTTCTCTTACAGAGAAGAACTCATTGAGTAGATATCAATCTGTTGATCTTTTCATCCAAGTTTGCTTATGATGAACTGTCAGACTCCTTCAGAATCTGACATCAATCTTCTGAGCTCCTTGTCCAAAGTTACCTCTGAAGAGTCAGACTCCCTTTGAATCTGATATCAATCTTCTTTTACCTGCAAGAGCATTCCCGTAAAAGATCAAGGCAAATAGCTCTTATAGTACGTATAGAAATACAAATAAGAGAGAGACTACAATGAGTAGATAAAGTAGTACTCAAGGATAATAAATACTTATTTGCGCATCAACATCCTTGATACAAGTTGCTCCAATGAGGGTCCATATACAACAAATCAGAAAACGTCTATAAAGATTGAGTTTTCCAAAGACCCTTGCCCACTGTTCCCTCACATTGAACAATATTTCAAGTTTCACTGTCTAACACTTTGACAGTCCACTCATATCTCTGCAAATTTAAACAAACTACCCTTGACTTAGGGCCCAAAATCTCTACCAACCCCTACCAAAATCTTCAAGCACTACTTTGGCTTCTTAACATTCTGCTACAATTCACTTGACCTTATTCTTTGCACTTGGTGTGGACAAAAATCTGCAACACAACTTCACTCACTAGATTTCACATAGACCCGTACATAGTCGGTCATAACTTTTGAACCCGACACTTTCTCTCCAATCTCTCCGGTGAGATTCTTCATAATTTGTTTATCACCAACATATCCAAAATGCAGCAAAATCCAACGGTGTATTTGTGAGATATGGTCCCCTTACTGAGACTGTATTTTCTGAGACAGTCACACATTCACCATCAACAAACTACTCTCTTACATTTGCAACCTGGCTCTGATACCATGTTAAAGTTTGGAATCGCTGCAAATGCAATAGCACTCTATATTTTCTATAGTTTTCAAATGCAGCAATCTCTCTTTCATTTATATTGAGAATGAGGCTAGGAGAGACATGTCTATTCATTATTATGAGATTAATATAATGACAATTGATTATGTATATATATATAATATCTTTGAATCATTATTATATTAATTTCTCCTAATAGTATTTTAGATATATATCTATATATATATTATATATCACACACACACACACACACACACACATATTCAATAGTTTAGTCTCATAGTATTTATCTGACAAAAGCTACAAAACATCAACAAAAACGCAATCTGGTATTTCAGAAGGGTATGCCTGTCTCAGAAATATAGTCCTAGTGCGGGGACAATATCGCCAAAATGAACCGTTGGATTTGGCTGATATCTGGATATGTTGGTAGTAGCCAAATTGCAAAGGATCTCACCAAAGCGATTGGAGAGACAGTGTCAGGTGAAAAAGTTATAATCCACTGAGTACGGGTCTGTATAAAACAAACTAGTAAGTTCTTGTTTTGATAGAAAGGAATAACAAACGATGTTATTGTGTTTGGGATTTGAATCAGAGTATTGGTGTTAGGTTACAAGAAAAGTTTCAGGGTTTTGTGAAATGCTTGAAAAAGGATAATAGTGCTATAATGCCGAAAAACAATAAACAAATGCTGTGAAGTAATGCAACCAGATTAAGATAGATGTTGAACAAGATGAACAAATGATTATTAAAGGAGAAAGGGAGAAGACGGTTTGCAATAACGGCTATGGAACTAGATTAAAATAAACTATGAGAATGTCCGGAAGAGATTGCAGACAAAATTCAATATACAAAGAGAAACAATATGTTGTAAACAATCAATGAAATAAAGAAAAAAATTTAAACAAAAATACATCTACAGAGAAACAAAATTAGATAAAACCTACAGATGCAAGTATTAAAAACTGATTACTATGAAATCTGCAATAAAAACTGTGAGAGACATCAATACAAATACACAGAAATAGATGATAAACCTGCACAACTTTTTTTAAACTTTTTAAAAACAAAGATTATAACAGAGATGCCTGCATGCACATAGAGATTTAAAAAGAAATTTGAGACATTATGTTTTGAATCTTGCAATAGAAAAAAAAAACTTGTAGATGAAAACTTATAAAAAAACGATTAGAATATAACCTTCAAGAAACGTGAGATAAGAAGTTAAACCTTGCAGTTGCCCGATAGAGGTTAACAAAACTAAATGCAGTTTGAAATGAGTTTGGCGGTAAACCAGCCAGACCAAAAAAATAATTCAAACACAACTCTTTGGCTGCAAGCCGACCAAAGAGGGTTAGAAAAAATAATATTACAAAAACTACAACACGAGTTAGCAAATGAAGCTCAAGCTTCTCTCTCAAACAAGAGTCTCCAACAAGATGTGCTCCAAAGAATGGTAACCTTCAACACTACACTCAAACAAAGATTAGCAACCCAAGCTCTGATACCATGTAAGAAAAATAACAAGAGCAAGGAAATAAAAATAATCTAAGAGAGATAGATGATGAAGAAAATGTTACCATGAGTAAAGCATGAACAAGGAGCAAACACCCAAAAGCCAATACAAGGAGACAAGAAGATTTTGAAAGGGGAAAAGCAAAGAAAAACCCCCTATGATATTATGAATATGGCAAAGCCTAAGAGAGAGAGAGAGAGAAAGAGAGAGCAAGTAGCTCATTTACAATGACTCCAAAAGAGTAGAAATGAGAGAGAGGAGCATCTCTTTTATAGAGATGAGGAGAGGAGTTACCTAGTAACTCACCAATCTATGAATGCCAACATCCATAATAGGTGTGTGCAAAGTGTCAAGATCCTCTTAAGGAGGATAATCTAATTTTCTTATTAAAGGAATTACAAAATATGACATGTCCTCCCACTTGGACTAGAGGACAAAACACATGTAGGGATTCCATAGGAATCTCCTAATTAAATACATAGATACAAGTAAAGATTAATCTTCTAACACATATTCTATGAATATTGTAGACATTTGACAGTGACACTATTATATTTCTAATGTGTCATTTAGTTTAACTTATTTCCTTCAGAATTTCGCATTTATACTTATGTGATCAATGTAAACTTGTGTATGTGTGCAAAGTAGTTTCTATTTATCTCAATTATTGTGTCTTTAATGTTAATTTATTAAACGATGCATGAAAAAAGTTTTAAATCCTTAAAAATCTTTGAATTTCTTGAGTTTTTCAATTGCCGAGTCCTTGTCGAGTTTTTGCCGAGTCCGGACACCGAGTCCTTGTCGAGTTTTTGCCCAGTCCGGACGCCGAGTCCAATTCCAAGTAAAAAATCAGCTTTCTGAGTCTTAGGCAAGTCCGAGTCTTGTAACTATGATCGAGATTCTAAACTCATGGATCCCATGTTCAAGCCTTCGTATCAAATTGGATTTTTTTGAGGGCCTGCAAAAAAAAAAGATTTCTTATACCATTTGTTTTTTTGTTACTTTTCATCTACTTTTATTGTGCATTGTCTCCTATAACATGAAGACTATATAGAGACATTTCTGTTAAGGTCCATATGAAAGATAAGATTAATCAGCAAAATGGTAATAATTGTAAGTTCCATTTTTATGTTTTCCTCTGGATTTCTGTTTACATGTTCTTATACGTATAAGAATGCAATTATCAGTCCAAGAATTTTATCTATTAGTTTGTTACCTTCTCCAGGGCAGCCGCTCATACTCAGGTTGGCAAATATATTGAAGCTATAGAAGACTGTAACAAATCTATTCAGCTAGACCCATGCTACAGTAAAGCTTATAGCCGTTTAGGCTTGGTCTATTATGCACAAGGGAAATATCATGATGCTATAAAGAAGGGTTTTAAGAAAGGTTTGTTAGATTTTATGTTATTATATGGTTAAAGTTATTATTTTGAATACTCAGGCTTTTCTGTTTCTTATATAACACTTGATTTATCTTTGAAATTAGTAATATTCCTTTGTTTGGTCTTTATTCACATGGATTGTTTTGTGGTGCAGCTTTGGAATTGGATCCACACAACACTTCTGTCAAAGAGAATATTCGGGTTAGTTTTTTGTTCTCTTTTTTAATGGTTGCTTGTTTAATGGTTTTATTTAGAGGAAACTCAGAGAGGACACCGTTTTCCTGATATCGATTAGATCATTTCACCCAAAAGATTTGAAAAGCCATGCAATATTGGGTTACTTTTTATCTGCTAGAGTATGAAGCTTATTCTATAAATCCATTGCTGTTAATTTCATAGGTAGCAAGTGAAAAATTGGAAGAGCTTCAGAGACGAGAACATGGTCAGGTAGGTGGTTCGTGTTTCCTTGAGAGATTCATTACTAAACAATTAAAGCTAGCTTATGGGATGTTCAAAGGATTTTATGTTTGGTGAGTGAGTACATTTCTCTTTTAAATTCATGTTATCCGGTCCGTTTCTTCATTGGTAAGAAGAATGTATACCATATGGAAGCACTGATACAATCTGTGGACCATACCTGGGAAACAGTTGCATTGTATCCTAGTGGACACAAATCACTTTATCTATTTGTTGAGTCCTCCTTCAGTCATGGTAGTTGAACAAAACATGATTTATGCATATGGATCCAGGACAAATGAGTAAGATACCCAAGTATCAGGATATTCTGGACTCTAGAATGGTCCGGGTGTGTCTATATGCATGTATGTACATGTGGGTGTGTCCATGCATGTATATGTTGTGTAGTTTGATTGCTTTTTGTAGATTTACTCGTCCTTATAAGCTTGACATATTTATGGCCTGAATAATTGGTCTCTAAAGATCACAAATTTCCACAATGCATGAAATTTTGGTCATAACTGCTTTTGGATCACACTAATTGCTTTTTTCATCATGTTTTGGATTACACTCTGTGATCCATCATTAGGATGATAGAGTGCTATTAGAGACAGAGAGATGATGGATCCTGGGGTGTGATCCGAAACTTTGATGAAAAAAACTATCACATTTTAATCCTGAAGCAGTTATGACCAATTGGTTGCTCTTCAAAGGGAATAAAAAGGAGATTCCTAACTGTTTACTTTGCATTGAATGATTAATGCTAAGTTGCGCTTTTATCTAATTTTTTTATTTCTAAAAAAATATTTTTTGAGCTAGATCAGTTCAGTAGCAATCACAGTTCCTTATTTATTTTCTGTTGAAATTATTGTGCAACTTCGTTGCAGAGTTCAGGATCAGGAGAACAAAATACACGATCAAGTGCACAAGGGACTGGGACAGGAATGCCTGGCATGAGAGCAGAAACTCATAGTGCAGGATTTACTTCAACGCCTTTCAATGTATCACTTCCCCCAGAAGTAGTAAACATGATTCCAGGTTTCATGAACATGGCAGCACAATTTGGTCAAAATGCTCACAATGAGCACCAGGAAGATGATGGGAATCGGGATTCTGGGAGCAGAAATGTTGATGATCAGCCTGAAATAAGAGTAGATGGAAACATAAATATGGCTTTTGAAGGGGGTGAGATGTCAGAACAGATGGAAGGGTTTATGCAGTCCGTGTTACAGATGTTTTCAGGATCTAATAATCAGGAGGGAACTGCTCATGATGCTCCTTCAAGGGATCCTTCTTCAAGATAGTATATACTAAATGTTACTTACATCATTGTTGCCTTCTTGGTTAAACAGTTTGATTGAGTCATCTTCGATGCCTTTTCAGCCCATCTTTTTGAAGCCTCACATTCAAGGAAGTGGCATAATTGTTAAACAACAGGTTCCTGTTAGATCATATTTTAATTTGATGATGTGTCAAGTGACTGAACTAATGAGTTGTAGAAGCCAAAATTAACTTATAATTAATTTCCAAGTTCAGTTCATAATTTGATACTCATAGAAAGTTTCTCATTGTTGCTCCATTATAAGGCAAATGTTCATGCTACATTAGAAGATCCAATTGAGCGGTTCATCTGGTCAGCAAAGCATTTTTGTCATTTTTTAGAAAATATGTTATAAATTCATGTTGACACATTCTTTGAGCAAACATGAATTGTTGAAATAATCTTGTTTTCCAATTTCAAAATATGCCTTAACATTTCTTAACACTATTTGGTGAGTTTATGTCACTAAATGGGCTCTTGGTGAAATTAGTGTACTTATTGCATTTTGTAAAGTTGTCTCACTTTCTCTCAAATAGATTCTGAATTCCATGCTTTGAACAATATTCATGCTAAGGGGAAGTCCTGAGAATTGTGGATTAGCTAGAGTTGACATCATCAAGTTTGGAAAATAGGACATTTTTTCCCCATTGAACTCTGGAATTCAAAGTATTTCTTTGACAAGTTGAGCATAGCATCTTTGGTTTGTAATAATCTGCAAACACAAGAGGCAAATTTATGCAAATGTTAAAAAAATAGGGACACCGTTACACAACCAATATTTGGACTGCATTGACACCAGTGAGCTCTAGGGGAGTAAATACTCCTTGAAGAAATGTGTTAAACAATGACTTTCTAAACCTATTCCCTTCCCAACTGTTCGTGCACTTTCATTCACTAAAGTGGGCATTCAGCCATCAAAACCAACAAATTTCTTGCCTAAACAATTGACTAAGTGTATCTGCTTCTTTCCCTTTTGAGGAGGCCTTAGCCTCCTTACAGTTGTATCCCTCAAAATGCAAACCATAATTTCAGATCTTCTGATTTTCAAGATGCAACACATGCAAGGTAATCCACAAGAATTCCTATGATACTATGCTATGAGGACAATGGCTAGGTTCAAATTCCCTACTACGAAAGGGAAAAAAATAGTGTTGCTTAAAACGAAGGTGCCACTACAATCTACTCTCTTCAATGGATTAAGTGGAACAAAAATTTTGACTGGTAAAAAGAAAAGCTCTCATAACCATATTTACAGGTGTCTTTCATCTAGGTCTAGGAGAATTGACAGACACTATGCCTTTAATTTACAAATAATGTACATGAGATATTTCTTAACATTTTTTTGAACAAAACAAGAGAAGGATGATTGTTGGAAAATGGTAATGGTTGCAAAGAAACTATGCATGTTCACGAAACACTAGAATCTAAATTTCAATTCAATTGAGAAATCTCCCTAGTACCATCCCAATATGGGTAATGTTTGCCTTTATTCCAATCTGATATTGATAGGTTAACCTTGAAAAAGTTTGGGAATAGAATTGATAGATACATATTAGTAGACACATAGTAGTATCATAACCCACAAGAAATATGTGAATTTTCAACAATGCATACGTTTGTGGGAACTTGAACGACATATTCAAGGAAAGGGTATCAAACATGTCCTATTCCCAAATCTAACATAAAAGAATCCAAGAATCTATTCCCAAATCTAACATAAAAGAATCCAAGAATAGAGGTAAACTAGAATGCCCTTTCTAACTCACATTATTGACTACACCCAAGCAAAATACTTGAGTAAAAAATTAAATCATCAACAAATTTTAGAAGGATTTTATACCAAGAAATTGACAAATTTGGGAGCAAGTCAACTAGATACTAAGAAAACTAAAATCCTCAAAATGTGGTTATGGAACTAAGGAAGACACAAAAGTAGAGGCTATTGGGTGTGTGCCAAAATTCTCCACCTATGAGAGATCAAACGGGGAAAGCACTCTTTTCACATGAAATTTTTGATGCTGTAATGATCATGGAATGTATGTGTAACCAACAAATGACTCATGTTCAAAGACATTCAAGGACAACAAGATTGATTTAGTTCTCATGCAAGAAAATTCAAGAGCCAATAATCTACAAATAATCAAATATATGTGAATTTGAGGTAATGACATATCCACGCTAGTGCAAATTCAAAGTTAGTAATTTTAATTTAGTTGGAGTCAAGGTGTATCTTTCACTCATAATCATTTATATATAAGTTTCTTGTTTAAATCTTAGGAATCGATGTCTAATTCTTGCTTTTTTTTACAACTGAAAATATATAAAAACCCATTCAATGAAACATTTCAATGCAATTAAACCATCAAAAGAAAAAAGTGAATTGTTTTTAGCATGTTAGGTATGAAATTTGTTGAAATTTTGTCAATTAGGTTGAATAAAATGAAACATTATATTTTTACCAAATTAGACTAATTATTTCCAACCAAAGGATTTCAACTAATACACAATTCAATGCCTAATATTTTCCCTAGGATATTGGTAAATCTAAAAAATGCCCCCTGCAAGTAAAGGTCCATTCTAAAGTTGAAAGCACATGGCTCTCACAAGGGACACAACAGTGGTTAGAAGTTTATAATAGCACATGACATGCCATGTACAAATGTAAGAAAAAACTCAACATGAAATATTAAAAACTCAGTATGAAATATTTTAGATTTGCTTAGGTCAAGGAAGTGGCATCAAAGAATTTTCTAAGTACAAAAACATAGTGGAGAACTTGGTTCCAAGAACAATGATTTGTAAGTGTATGTTCAATATTATTTGAGGGAGGAGTATTATCAGAGCTAAAGATTGAGAGAAACATAAATTTTGAAAGGAAAATCTAGTCTAACCCTTTTTTTAATTAGTTTTTAAATCATAATATGTGAACTCCTTTAGTCAAAATACTTCCCAAAATCTTGAAAGAAATGTAATAATTATTAATCAGACCATTGAATTTGTAATTAATTTCTAAACAAAGAGAAAGCTTTCTCTACTATAGCTTTAACACAATAAATAATTTTGTAAAATATCTTTCTATAATAGTTTCAACTTTAGATGATAAATAAATAAATCATTTGAAATATTGAAGAATTAAAGGAAATAGTTTTATTTACTAATGATGTATTTTTTTTTCTTTTTACCAATAAAAGATCATAAAATTAGATATAAGCTACTGGACTTGAGAAGAGATAAATGAATATTAAACTCAAATTAATGTCACTAAAGGAAATTTTGAAGCTCATCAAGGCAAATTCAATACTCAATATAGAGGGATCTATAAGACCAATCTAAAAATTGACAGAAGGCTAAATTTTTTCCCACCAAATTTAATTAGATTAATTGTTGTCCTAGCAAGACAAATTACAATCAATATCACAACAGTCAAAGAATTCTTTAATTTGACTAGGTTTGAACATTGGTCATGTACATTAATAAAAGATATGTCCAGAACCTTTTATAGTGCAATAAGATTTTTCAACTTAGATTGACAGATTTTGAAGCTTAAAATCATTAAATGCATCACATCTTCCACCCACTATTTTGAATTGTATTTTTTGGAATGTTGTTCAAGCTAATCCTAGAATTTCTACAAGGAGATCCTTAAAGTCCCAACTTTGTTTTAATTGGGGTGTTTGAGATTGTAACATTGACTAACAAACATCTCTCTCTCTCTCTCTCTCTCTCTCTCTCTCTCTCTCTCTCACACACACACACACACACACACACACACACACACACACACACACACACAC
>MU228483.1:1760125-1798805 GCA_018584345.1 Thuja plicata
TCTAAATTATCAAATTTAGCCAATATTTCTCTTGCTATCATTTTCATTGACCTCTTCTTAGCAAGACTTAAGGGTTGAACATTAGCAAGTGATCTCAAATTTTCCACATCCATTGTAAGTAAATGATTTAAGTTTCTATAATTAATATTTCTCTTTACAATTTGAGCTAAATTTATATGTTCATCCATACTAGTAGGAGTACGTGATCCTGAACCTTCTCCAACATCAATTTCCTGAGCTTCCGTAGGGAGTGATCCCGACCCTTCTTCAATGTGCAATTATTCGACTTGACTTGACCCTCCTACTTCAACTTGTCCTTCACCTTTTTTAGTTTTATGATAATATGTCAATGTAGCATCACGATTTCTTTGTTCGGCGCTAGGCGGTCTTTTTCTAGCAGATTTTTGTTGTCTTCCCTTCTTGTTCCCCATTTCTTCTCTTCAAAAATGTCTTCAAAAAAATACTTTGATATAATATTTCCCCTCTTCAAAATTATGCCTTCAAAAAAAATAGAAATAACAATTCTTATTCCAAAAACACATTTGTAAAAATAGAACAATAATAGAAAAATCAAATTTACTTGTTGCAATTTGGTAAAAAATAAAAAATAAAAAACCTTACTTTTATACCTTTCTAAATTTTTCAGAAAAAAATTTTCAACATGGTCGACAGAGTTCGCGCGAAGTGCCCAAGATAAAAATCCGCCGGGATGATTTTCACCAGATTTTTCACACAGGGGCCTTCGTGCGAAGGGTCTTCTCTCGAAGACCCCTAGACCCCTTCATGCGAAGGGGGTCTTCGTGCGAAGTACCCTAAAATGAAAATTTCTTGCCAGAAAAAAAAAGTCCTAAAATTTGGTCTTTCAAGGCCTCAAAAAATGACCAAATCAAATGTTTTCCTCAAATACATGATGCCAAATGATGTGATTCGGAACAAGCTTTCTAATAAATATAATTTTAATACATATTGAGTTCGTTATCACTTTCAAATATTACTTTAACTAAACATAGGTTGTTTGGCGATTCAACAACCTGTCTCTTCAAGGCTTTGGGAAAAATAGTAAGTTACAAATTTTTTTTTATGAAAAATATGTAGGAAAAGCGTATTTGTGTTACCTTTCTATATAAAAAAAAATTTTGAATTTTGATATATACATTTCAAGTTACAGTGATCAAAGTGACCTTATGTCTAAATTACAGTTACTGCCACTTTAGAACTTAATAAACTATGAAATATTGACCCAAATGAATAAAAGCAATTACATCCTCTAGATATTGAAGTTACAAATAAAATTTTGAAAGAATTACATCGTTATCATATTTTAAAAAAAAGTTATGCTGATCAAAGTGAAAGTCACTTCTTCAAATCACAGTTTTTCATACAAACCACTTTTCGAAGGAGAAGGAAAAACGAATTTTACTTTTTAAAAAAAAAAAAAATTTAGAAACTAGAAAGAAAACGCTAAAAGACCCTAGTTTACATCATCTTCAAATTCCTTATAGTTTTGCATCAATAGGTGTTTGAAAATGAAGTTTTTTCTCAAAATGTTGATCTCTGTGTCAAAGTTGGCCAAAAAGTGGGACACACTATTGTGGGATCACCCATAATTGAAGTTAAAAATCCTAATGATTCATCTAAAGAAGAACAAGAGACTTCTTCCAAGAATGATGAAAATCATTCTCCTATGTCTAGAAATGACCTGCAATTTTCCTCCATCTCTCCCATAATTCCTTCATCTTCTAAAGCTTCCCAACAAAACTCCACATCATTTATCTCAAACAATGAACTCAATGATGACACTTTTGATGTTTACTCTCAAGGAATCGCACCTATAAAAATCCAAGTTAATCCCAAACTTGATGCAAATATCTCCCATGCTTCCAAACTCCTAGACCCTAGAAACTACATTGCACTTCAATTCCAATTATGCCTACTCTAGAAATTCCTATTCCAAATTTTTTCTCTTCATGCTCAAACATGGACTCCCTCCAAGAATCCCCCATGCATATTCAGAATTCTACCTCATCCTTAGAAGTGGCTCCATGTCAAGAGGATAATATAAACAGTGAATAAAAAAGTCCTAAAGATCAAGATCAAGATACCAAAACACTCCAACTTCCTCCAAAGTTTGACCAAGATCCCATGTACCAATAATTTCATGATGATCTATTCATACCTTTTCACTTGTTCCATGGTGATCCCTCTCCATCTCAAGAGAAACATGTCCTTCCAAGTTCCATTCCTAATCCACCTCCTAAGAAAGATCATGATACCCCTTCCATCATATCCAATGAGCCTACTGGAATTTCAAAGGAAAGCACACAAATCGATGACCCTCTTTCATGTCAAGATCAAAGTATCCCTTCATCTCCTTATCATAATCCTTGATATCTACCTCAACAAACCTTAATTTAATATAATCCCCTTTATGATCCTTATCCTCCTCAAGCTATCATCGCCCTGCAAGCTCCCATTATTCCTATTGAAGCTAGTAATGAAACCCTTGATATAAAAGAAAATCCAAATGATGATGGCCATGTCTACATATCTTACACTAAAGATGTTGATGTCCCTTTAACATGTTATATTACTCTGTTCAAAGAAAAGCATATACCTTCCTCATTCTCCAAATCCATTTGGATCCCTATACCCCAAAACTTAAGCCTTCATCACTTCTATCCATCTTGGGTCTTACTTCTGTCCATCCACTAACCCTATCATAAGTCAAAATCAACAAAGGTGCACACCATTGAGTACCTTCCAACTATCTATCTAGATGAACTCATATTAAAGACCTCCATACCATCCATATCCATCCATGAAACCTAATCCCCTTGAAAGTAATTTGGATGCCAAGCATAAAATACATAAATCCACAAATCCACATGCATTTAAGAATCAACATGTCAAATCTAATCGTGATTTCAAAACAAATAAATAATTGATCCAAAAGAAAAAAGAGAAATCAATATCAAAAGCTATTTCAATTCCTAAATCCCTTGTTGAAGAAATGCGCTCTAAAGAATCACAAGGAAAAGAAAATAAAAATATATTTGAATTCCCAAGTCACTTTTGCAAGACTTGCATACTAAAGAAAAATAAAATTTTGCATTCAAGTTTCTTAATCCAAAGGCTTCCCATAATCGTCCATGTAAACCTCTTCCATCATTTCCTTCATCCAATTTGAGTCCTCTTTTCTCAAAGTCCACATTCACTTCTCCATAAAAATCTAAAGCTTCAAAATTCACTTTTCCACCATTATTCTACCACCCTTCAAGGTGTGTTCCCCCATTGACCTTATCACCCATTCTATCTAATCCTACACAAGTCTTCCAATACCCTATATACTGTTCAACTTCTATGTTCTATCTTTCCATACTACTTATGCAATCCTTTGCATAAAGCCTTAATGTCTGTCACATCCATTATTTCATATCCCTTTAAACTCACCCTATCAACATCTTTGAGCATACCTAAAATGGTCATGGTCTATTATAGCATATATTTCAAGGAGAACTATCCAAGGAGCAAGATTCTTGCGCTCTTCATTTCCTAGCATGTATCGGTTATCTTCTGAAAAAGTTAAATAAAAGAAAAAAGTAAAGAGAAATCAATTCGTCCTTGTGTGAAAACCACCTTGGTGGTGCCTTGGGCAAGTACCATAATAAAAACCTGTTGAACATGTGTCATGCGTAATCCGTTATCCTTTTTCACTTTACACTGGGGGAAACTTTCGTGCATTCTAGCTTATCCTCCATATTATTTTTATATCCCCCATCCACGATCATCCCTCATTTTTCCTATCTGCATCCATATCCCCTTTTCCACATTTGATCTTGACAAGGTTGAGGATCATACTGAGTATCATGCATCCTATTTTTTTATCCTTGTCCACACCCTCGATCCCTATCTCTTATCTTATTCTTTCCTTCCTCCATCACACCTTACCACATTTGATCTCACTTATCCTATCAATATCCTATCCCCGTCCTATCCTGACCCTTGATCTTGATAAAAACTAAGCATATTAAATTTAAAAAATATGTTTTCAAAAGTCGCTTGACATGTCCATTCCTTTTGACCATATGCCCTTCATGTCATTTCATCACCTTATGTTAATGCACCTTTCATATCTTTATATTGTCATATCCCAATCCCTAGCTTGGATAACATTGACGAGATAGTCCTTGAAAATCACTTACACTTCCTCTATCATTTTCTTATTTGTTTCTTGTCCATCATTTTTTTGATCCCCCTCATAACGCTTTATGCCATGCTATACATCAGAGACAAACAAATGCAATCTGGCTTGAGTATCAGTGGTCAAAAATTTGTTAAAAATAAATCATAAAATATCCTGAGAAAATCCTCAAAAAAAACATAAAATATCTTGAAAAAATCCTAAAAATTATAAAATGTCCTTAAAAACCCATAAAAATCATAAAAATTCCTAAAAAATAATCTAAAAACATTGCAGAGACACAAACATTTGGACTGAGCTTGCAACTTTGGATTCCAACGAAATCATGACGTGACTAGAATACAATCGAGAAAACATAACATCCTATCAATGTATTGAATCAAGTACATAAATTGTGTCAAGAATCATTTCTTCATGAAGGCAAGAGGCTATTTGATGTCTTTAATTGTTTTGATTTTATTCTTTGGTGATGTTCCTTTTAGCCTTTTCGGGATGTCTCTGACTAGAGATTTTATCTCAAGGATTTCTTTGATTGGAAGGGAAAGGATGGGGCATGCTCACTTGTTTGCTTCTTGTCGATCATTCCTTAGGAATATTATGACTCATTTTATGACATGATTGTCTAAAGATCATCAAGGAAATATGGGTCTCATGTGAACTAGGGCATTCCTTGACTGTATGATGTGTTTCCATAAATGCACTTGGTATGTTAATTCATCTGGATCTAGAGAATATACATATGAGGTCATCCACTTGTCATAATAACCTTGATGATGATATTAGTACTTAAAAAGCACAAGAATTCTCATCACCTGCATTTTCTCTTTCATTATTTTTATTTTTTCATATCCTTTTTCATCAATCATCTCTTTCATCATTGCTCCATCTTCATTCTTTTCTCCTTCTTCCTGGTCGCATAAAGATCATTCAATCACTTTATCCTTTTGATATATGTCTCTTGAATCAAACTTTAAATCAATCAACTTGATTATGAGAATCTCATTGCCCCTTGATCAATCAATCAATCCTTGTATCAACTTGTGTTTCGCTCATATCAATTCTAATCATCTTATCAACCAACATCAATACTGGGGCATTACCTTGCAATCATCATCCATATAAGTTTACCTACTTGCAATTAATATTTGTCTCATCATCTCATCCACTTTCAATTGATCTATCCTGCATTAGCCTATCAAGAAACACCAATCTCATCTTCTCTGCCTGCAATCAATCGAATCGTTGCGAATCAATTCTAATATGCACATTCAACTATCAACTAGCTCAATCAATACTATCAACTATCAACTAGCTTTATCAGCTCAATTGGCTATCAAATAGCCCAATCAAATCACTCTACCTGGTTAGCCCGATCATTTCATAAATTGGTCAATTGCACTTATTGCGTGTCAAGATTATATTTGTTCAGTGTAGTATCTTATCATTTCCTACAACTTATTCAATCTTGCAACATGAAATAAAATCTTCCCTGTGATCTATCGAGATATTGTCCATTTGATATCTCACAGAATCTCTCGAGGGGGCATACCTATCATCCATACCCAGTCAAACTAGGGCGTAAATCAACAATCAAAGTTTTTTCACAAGTAATTTTTTTTCTTTGAAACAATGCTTCAGGCTGCATTATTTCAAAGAGGAGCAAAATGTAGACACATAAAATTGTCCTCTTATTAATCTCATTTTTACATTAATCAGGTGGATCCATTATGATATCTTTATTATTCATATTTATTCATTATATTATTAATATCATATTATTAATCATACTTTTCATTCTAATATTTCTATTATTCATCGATTCATATTTCTCCATTAAATCCATTAAATAAATGAACATATTCTATTATTATTCTATTAAATATCTAAATTCCTCATACATCCACTACATTCCCTATTTATAAAATTCTACCTCTAGAATTTACATCCACTTAATGCACGTGGGACAAGCACATTAAAATTTCATATTAAATCTTTTATCCCACATTCATCTTAATATGGGATTCCCTCATGAGGATATCTATTTAAACAATGCCCCCTCTCATTTCTAAATATTCATTATTGCTTGCATCCATTATCATTTTTATTGCATTTTTAGCATTCATTAGAATTATTTATTAACCCTTGCATTCTAGTTCATTCTACATTGTAGATTTCTCTTGCATGTTTGCATCTTTTTTATCATTCATCATTTTAATCTCCAGTTTTCATAGCTTCTTGTGCATGTTCTTCTGAGAGAATCAATATGTGAGAAATGAGATCTTTATAGATAGGAGGGACATGGAGTGAGGTTTCTTTTTGAATGCATGTGTGTATTTTCATCTATTTTATGCTTTGCATGTGTTTTCATTAGAATGCCTCCATTATTGGAGGTTGGAAAAATCTAAAAAGATAGATCATCTATTTCCCTCATCTAAAGATGGAAAATTACATAAGAAGAGTTATGATTGTGTGGAAAAGAGAAGTTTTTCATGGTTTTGTGAATTTGATCGCTTGAGTTAGAGATTCAAGGACAAGTTCATTCTTGAAGATTTACTAGAAATAGTGTGCTAAAAGATTTCTCATCTTGATTCATATATTCATGTGTCAGGCTCAAAGAACATGTGTTTCTTTGCAAATTTTATATCTTTCCCTGAGGCAGTGCATCTCATTCTACAAGTCCTTTTGTATCTTTCCCTAGGTAAATGCAACTTAGTTTACAAGTTTAGGGAGTAGTGCACTTCCTTGGAAGGGAATCTAGTGTTCTCTTGTACATGTTGTTCATTGCTTTACCCTCTGTATGTTTGTTGTACACAATAATGATTAATTGAATTTTGAAATTAGATTTATTTAGAGTTCAAATAATTTTGGTGTATGAATCATTCACCCCTTTCTCTTAGTTTCATGGCATGTTCAATAATTGCTACCAGAACCAAGTTTCTATAGAATAAGATAAACTACTAGAGGAAAGGTCTCATACGACACATGATGGATCTTGCAAGGTTATAAAGTTTGATGGGACACATTTCTCTTTTTGGAATACACAAATGGAATCAAATTTGGTACCTATGGGTTAAAGTATTTAGAATTCTATTGTATATGGTTTCAATACTCCCTCCACTCCTCTTATCACTCTAGATGAGATTAGATTACATGAGAACAATGGAAAGGAAACGAATGAAATTATCAATGTGTTAGTTGATTTTGAACTATTGAAGGAGATGAGTTGCAAGTCTGCTAAAGATGTTTTTCAAATGTTGAGTAGTATCTATGAAGAAGATGAAAAATTAAAGCATGTCATGATATAGTGTTTCAAGACAAGATTTGAGAATATGAGAATGACTGATGAAGAAAATATTGTTTACTATATACATTGAGTAGAAAAAGTGGTAAATGGAATTAGAAGAGTTGGTGGAACTTTGGATCAAAATGAACTAGTAATTAAAGTTCTTAACTCTTATTGCATCCTATTACTCTAAAGTATTAGCTGTTGAGGAAATAGATATTTGAACACATACGCATTAGGTCATCTCTATGATACACTATTTTATTTAGAAATTAGAAAGTCTAGACCAAACAATCATAACAAGGAAGCTGTGTTTAAAGCCATCAATGAAATAGAAGATAATCATGATGAACATCTTGATGATGTAGAGGGTTCACCATTTAGCCTTTGGTTAAGTGGTAGTGTTTTTTTCATGCTCACCAAGGTTCAAACCCTTGATGGTCCATCGTGATCATGGGCTTGTGCCTTTTATTGATCCAAGGTGCTCATGGGTTTGAGTTTCATCTCTATTAAATGGGGATGAGGTCCCTAATTTATGGCCTCACTAGTTCATAGATTTGGGTCAAAAGTGTTTCACATGGTACATCATCAATCATGTTAAAAAGTGTACAGGGAACTTTAAAAAATTATTGACGACGCAAAATAAAACTTTGTAAGGAGATTGAAGAAAGGAGCTAGAAAATATAGATAAGTTACCTTTTAAATATTTCAATTATGGAAGAATTGGTAAATATGCATCGAGGTGTTTGTTTAGAGAAGATAAAAATAGAGTTAGAGGTTGCATATTTAAAAAATAATAAGATAGAAACATAATACATGTACCCAAAAGTAGTTTCTATTCCAAAGAATATAGTTATTCATCTAAAGATGAAGAATACGATGATTCAAATAATGAAACATTGTTTATGGATATAAAAGTTGATAATGCTACATAAAATGCAAAGTCTAGAACTCTATTAAGAGATGAATAAAGTGAAAATTCACTAACAATATGGACATCCTTTCACACAAGAGGGGAACCTTATAATACTTTTATTTGGCTAGTATGTTTATAATGCTTAATATTTGAATATTTTGGTATGTTAAAAGATACATATGATACACTCTTATGCTTGTTAATATATTATGATAATATTTTCATGTCTAACTAAATGATAAAATGTGATGAAAATATATGGAGATGTATTAAAAGTGGTGATTTTTTTACTAACCATCTGTTATATTTTATAGGCATTGAAAAATGGATTACTTTCTATAGCTATAGTTTGTCAAAAGTCCCATATCCATGTGATAGAGTAGATTTGAATTGGTCCAATGGATTTAAATCACCTTGCTGATCTATAAGAAGATAGAGATAATATAGACTTGTTCAAATAGATGTCTGTTTCTTAAAAAAAACTATTTATTATTTCTGTGATTCCACAAGGAATGGGCAGTTATGTTTTAAATTGCTGATGTTATACAGTTCTAGTAAGACTCTTTTGTGGTTGTTGAATCTTTTTTTCCTAATGAATCTCCTTCTCTAGATTTAAGGATCTTGTTGCTAGATGGTTGAATAATTCAGATTGATAGGTAGCTCTATATACTGAAGCTCCATGTACTTGAAATGGTTAATTCCATTTTGAATATATTCACATCTTTAATTCAATTTATTATATTTATTAATTATTATTGTTATGCACACATGAATACACAAAGATCTGTTTTAGTCTTGATCTTGTGCTAATTATATAGGGGATGCACTTGAGGTACACATTCTTAGTCTTTATTTATGTTTTTAGAATAGGTTATTTATTTTTTAGTTGATAAATTAGTGTTGCAAAACATTAATGTTGGATTGTTTTATATTCCTACAACTTGAACAATTTCAATAAGTAGTGTTATGCTTTCAGTTCAGTTTAGTCATAAACAACTTTATGGATTTTATATTTTATTTGTTATTATAAAACTTAGAAGATAGTTAATTCATTCCTTAACATTAGTTATTTCCAATTAGAGTCTTGTTCTAGTAAGTTTATGTTTGTTCCTTGCAATTAAATTTCATCTTAATAGGTGACAACCATAATGATAGATGGGTGTACATGTAGTTTTGGTCCATTTCAAACCTATGTCAATGGGTTGTGTTGGAGCCTTACAAATTTTGATTTTATCCATCATCTATCACAGGTCATCATCAATCTTTTGTATTTCATATACCTTCACAAAGGTTTAAGCTACAAATGTTTTCTTATAAAGAATACTTAATCCCACTTACCTGAATGTTATGAAGCATATTTATTCTAAGACCATCCCCATTGGTTTGTTTGTATCCCTATATATTACCACATGTAATCCATACTTCATAATCCTTCTAAATAGGTTTTTATCTTTGTTCATATGCTATTTGTTGTTTCTTAGAAGCTAAAAACAAAGGTTGCAAAATGGAAAATCTTTCATTGTTTCACAGGGTCCCAAAAGAAAGAATGTGAAATAGTAAAAATATCGCTATTTCACAAAAGGAAAAAAACAACAATTGCGAAATAGAGAAACCATCGCTATTTTGCAAAGAACAAAAGTAATAAGTGTGAAATAGTGAACGCATTTCTATTTCGCAAAAGGAGAAAATTAAAGGTTGCAAAATACCAAACTCAATTCTATTTTACGAAGGGTGTTAACTTACACTTGCAAAAAGGCGAAGATGTCACCATTTCACATGAATGAATAAAGTGCATTTTCAAAATGAAATCAACACTATTAAATAGAAAAGAAGACCACCTAACTGAGTGGAAAATGCACACATGTGGAGGCTCGAAGGGAATTAAATGCTGCAAGATTGAATTAAGGGAGCTAACATTCAATTTTAATCACACCATAAGTGCAAATTGAGTGTCGAAGAAGTGCGAAAGTGAGAGTCAAAGATGGTATAAAAAAATCATGAAAAGTTGTAGGGAGATGGGCTCTGAAAAGTAGAGCTAAACGAGGAAGTCAATCTTCTACTCTACTGTTCAAATCACATTTAAAAGAAAAATTGCTAGGAGGAGGAAAGAGGATGTAGGAAAAATGAACAACCCAAGGTCCCTTTGTAGAAATCCCTTTTAGATGCATTACCAAGGTCCGTAGATACTAGAATTAAGATTATCTTTCAATATGCATGAGGAGAATGTAGAGATGCTGATATCCCTCACACTGGTAGATCCCTTTTCTAATTTTTTTTACAATAATAGATATAAAAATGTGCCTTAGTACAAACCTTGAAAGCTTCACTTAGCAAAGGTTATAGTGCCAAACATATTTATAGATGTGGAACTTATTGATGTCTTGACCCACAATTATAAGAAAGAAACTAGAACAGTCAGAGGGATTGATGGAAACCCTATTTTAGTTTTCACATGATCATGTATTAAAGAATGCTTCAACCTAAATAGGTAGGTTCTTATTAAAATTGAAAGGGAATCCATATCCACCAGATTTTTTGAAGATGAAGAATTTATTAAGACACAAGAATTCAAGGACTTCTGGATTCAGATGAAAATGAAGGATTTCAAGGAGAAGAAATAATTAAATTTTATGGGAGTTGAAGAGTCTAGACATGAGGAGGATATTGAAAAAACACTCAAGGAATTGAATCTTGATGAGGTAAATTGTACTTTGAAAGAAGCTAAAGAGATGGTGCAAAAAAGTAACTTGCTAATTGTTCCAGGGTTGACTCTCAAACATTTTTTCTTGCATGACCAAGTTAGAAGACAAGAGGACCCAAATTTTGTTGCTGAGTTTGACACTGATGAAAAGATAGCTAGGTTAGAATACAACCCCAAACTAAGGTTTTATCCACATGGGTGAGTCTTAAGGGCCCTTGTAATCCCAAATTGCTTGATATTGTTAAAGGAACTCATTGTAGGGCAGTTGTGAAAAAACTGGAGAATACTTCTCCTCTGGTATCAACCACAAAATTAATGCATATATAGAGAAATGTTTAATAAAGACCAAATCAAACATATGAAAGAGAAAATAGAACAGACACAGACAAGGGAGACAAAAATGAATAGAGTCATAAATGAATTATACCTTAATAATATTTCTTTGAAGAAAGAATTGCAAGGGTTAAAGAGAAGTAACTAGAGAAAGGATATGGTATTACATAAGGATGCCTCTTGTGTACCAATTGATGTAAAGGATGATGAAATTCCAAAAGAAAAAATAGATAAATATACAGAGGAAAATCACCAATTAAGAAGCACGAATGAAATGATTTTATAGGAAATCTCTAAGAAGATGTTGAATGCATTAGAAAAAGTACTAAACACAGGGTTGATTTGGTGATTAGTAAATCTGATGAAGTATATGACGGGTACTATAATTTATCAGACATGTTAGAAACTTTTGGTAAACATAAGCATCAGTTGGAAGATATTTCCAAGAGGTGGAAGCCATCTCATTATGACTTGATTAGACTTTGTGAAGTTATCCAGAGGGATCCAGATGCAACTAGTGAAATTAAAGAAATAGAGGAGATAATTGATACTATTATAAAGGAGATGAATTACATAGAACATGAAGAAGGAAGAATAAAATAGAAATTATCCTCCTTTCATACTATTAAGTATTGGATAATCCTTGAATTCATTGATAAAGAGGGCCATGTAAATAATTTGGAAGAATGGTAAATAGAGTATAAAGACATGGTCCCACGTATCATTTCCCATTTGAAGGAAGATAAAGAATTCAATGTTAAGAGTTTTAAAATGTTCCTTGATAGGGTTGTTACATTGGAGAATAGGTTCTCAAATTTTATTGTCAAAGTCTGAGAAATAAAAAGAAAAAGATGGAAGGAACATTTTCTTAATATGACAGATGTTATCCATTATCAATGGCCTACTCATGTGAAAATATAAAAAATGGGTAGATGAGTATTTGAGGCCCTCCAAGGTATCTTCCCAGAAGAAGAAACATGTACTCAAAGGAGAGAAAAGAACTGTTGAATGATCACATGATGAACCAAATCTTGGTATTATTTCTTCCTTGTTCCAAGCATAATGTTTCATAAGACTTTTTAGTTATCTTTCCGATGTCTTAGTTTGTTATGTTTTAGTATAATCTAAGATTGTTTGTTACGAAAACATGTAATTATAAATGGTCTGAACCTTGTCGCTTCTCCTCATTTTGTATAAAGGAGAAACCAAGACCATATTCTAATAACATAACATAATATAATGGGAAATATAGAATAGAAGAAGCAATACTTATACACAATGTACTCAAATTTTTAAGATTAATAAAAAGATCCAGTTTCTATTTTTGCAATTATGGGTTGGAATTATTTTCTTATCAAATTGGTCCTTTGTGATTATTAATTTGAAGAATTAATTGCCCATTTTAAAACTTGTGCAAAGAGGTTATTTGTCATTCACACTTATTTTCATATATTAGGAAGCATTTGGGAAGTTTTGTCCTTATGTTTCTTGTGTGATTGTATTTCAGAAATAGAAATTAAAATCAGTTAGACTAATTGGTGTGTTGTGTACTTAATCATCTTGCATTGATATGATTGAATGGTTGATAGTTATCTAAAGGATAAAATACTATCTTGAAACGTTGTACATGAGGGTTTGAGGAGGGGTAACTCTATGCCCAATATGGATAAGGGATTGGTCTTATCAATAACCGATATACAATTCCAAACAAAACTAATCTTTATTTTCAGTAGGAGCAGGTAGTATCATAGATTAGAAGTAAATAAGTAAAGTATTAGGGGAGAGTAGAAGGTAGAAGTAAAAGAAAAGTAGAAGATAACAATATACTGAAGTTAGATAAGGAAGTTAGAATCAAGCAGTCAATAATAAAATTAATCTATTTTTAGGAACTAATGCCATTGTGAGATAGAAGTAGAAGAAAAGAAAAGTAAAACACTATCTTCTATAAAAAGGATCAGCTTCAAAGGTCAAGTTGGTGAATAGGTGCACCTGCCTAGGTCCTGCAGAGCCTGAAGTGCAGAGGATTCCAGTCAAGCTCGATTTATCCTGTTAGTTGGAGAAGTCAATTGGAGATTTTTAGCATAAATCCTAACAAACTTTTAGAAATTTCCAATTTGTTAATTTGGAAACCAACAAATTGGTGACTCTAAAGGGGACTTGAAGGAAAAAAATTTCTACAATCTTTGGTGTTATCAGATCAGACCAGTTGAGATAGCCCCATTTGAGTCACCCAACCAACATATCGGTGACTCCACTAGGGAGTTATTTACAAAAACATATTGAGAATCTATAGTGTCTAAAGAAAATGACTATGTTGGAAAATAGAACCCAGAAGATGATTATAAATCATTCCTCCAATTGAGGTGGCAACTCTAACAAAAGAACCTTGATAGTATATGAATGAAGAAACAATTTGTGAATACGAAAGAACTAATCCAAGATATTTAAATATTAGATTTTATAAAGCTTATCCTTGCATGTTTAGAAGATCATTAGCGCAAGGTCATCCTATCAAACATATAGATTTGGATCAGACTAGAAGAAAAACTAGATAAAATAAAAGGGAATTGAATAATTCAAGTCCAATGGGATTTGAATATGGAAGGAGATTCTCTGAGACAAATTTTGGAATGCCCAAGTATTATCTAGATGAGAATGGTATTCCTGTGCTAGGTGAAAGACCATTTGAAGAAGACATGAACTTGACCCATGTGAATAAATATCACGGTCCTACTTACCCTCCTAGTTTTGAAACTTCTAGGTCATCAAGAAAAAGTTCAGAAGTAGTTCAGAATGATGATCAAGAAAACCAAAGATTGTAGGTAGAGAAAAGTATGAGAGTGAATTCAAATAGCCTTAAATCTACCATGGAGGAAATGTAATCCATAGATCATAATAATTAACTATCCCCAGAGATAAAAGGTATCCTTGGTTGATTGATCAAACCTTCAGTATCTGAGCATAATTGTCAAAGATCCAACCAAGGAGAAAGAACCCTTCAAGACTTGCAAAGAAGAAATGAAATGGTAGATGGGGAGTTAAATAGGATCATCTTAGGATCCTTAATAATACCTTCTATGAAGATGACCAGCGTGGAAGAATAAGGCATCGACCTCAACCTCATAATAATAACCACTATCAACAAGGAGGTAACCATCATACAAGGTATTATGACCAATTTGGGTACTGTCCTCATCATCAAAATTACCAACATCCTCCTTATTTTCAAATTTTCAATATTACAATGGTAAATACCCATACATTACCCAAAACCATTATATTTCACAAGGATCCTTGGTGCTCCTGATGACATAAAGAATGGATGGAATGATGATATTCCTAAATTTAGAGAAAGTGTTATAGAGAATGCTTAAATTCATATTAAAGAATTTGAAAACACTATGGAAAATCATGAAGTACCCCATGAAGACATTTAAATGAAGTTGTTTGTAAAATATTTGACTAATGATGCTATAGAATGATACACAGGATGGCCTGATGTTTCAATCAGTAAATGGATGGATTTCAGAAAAGATTTTCTTGAATAATATGGTGACCTTAATGACCCTTCATTTTCTATACATGAGATAAACATCATAACAAGGGATACAATGAATATGTGGCTGTGTTTAATAAAAGTTTTCATAAACTATTGAATAGTGTTCTTCCCCAAATGAAGCCTATTGATGAAATTTTTTAATATTTTACATGGATGCTTATGATAGAAAAACCAATTATGATATCAGGTCAAGAAATCCACACACTTTGATAGATACATGTAGAGATACAGTTACAATTGAGAATAATAAGAAAGTTGCTGGTAAAGTGAGAATAAGGGATGATGTCAAATTGCATAACCCTAGAGCTCCAAAACAACACAAAGAGGAAGATAAATTAGATAAAGTCATAACTACTTTAAAGGAATTAACAACAAATGTGAGTAAAAATGATAGACCTCAGTTTAATAGATATGATAGACCACAATTCAATAGGAATGATAGAATGAGGTTACAATATATGCCATATACTATAGCTTGCAAAGATGGGAAGCGTGAGGTACCTAAAAACAATAAAGATATACTAGATCCTTTAAGAAGACAAGGTAATCACATGGTTAGTGAGAATCCTTAGTGCGTGGCTTGTAATTTGCCTCATTTAACTCAATAATGTGTTGTAGCACAAAGTTTGTAGGAGGATAATGTGGAAGATGATGAATTTTTATCATGATCAAACTATCAACACAGTTTCAATCATCAAAAGAAGGATGTAAAATTGATGCCAGCTCACAAAAATATAATCACCATTTCTATATGAAACACATCCTCTCAGATGAAGAGGGAGAAGTTGCTAGAATGAGAAGACCTACTGAAGAAGAAATAAAATCTATGTCTGTTGCTACTGTAGCCCAAGATAGAAGTAACTATACCATGAGAAATAGGGTAGTAAATGCAGATCAAGGAAATCCTGCAGGATTTGTTGTGAAGGAAAATACGCAAAAATGAAAAGGGACTACTGCAACAATGATGAACAAACCACTAGATGCAAAAATAAGAAATGATAGCACTAAACTGGTTAAACCACCCAAGGTTGAAAGTATTGATAAAATTGACTTAGTAAAGATAGCACATATTGCTTCTACATCAACTTTTTACATCACAAATTCTTTGTCTCAAATGAAGGTACCAGTTCCACTATTGGAAATGATGAAATTATTTCAATACAAGAAAAGTGCCATCAAATTATTGAATAGTGTACCTGAGGAAAAAAATGGGGTCAATAAGAATAAGGAAGAAGATCCAATTATTTAAGTGTATATTGATACCACATTAACTAAAAATCCTTCTCAGATTGATAATTTTATATGACACTTCTGATTAATAATAAGCTTGTAAGAAACTATATGAGAGACTGTGGGGTTAACATAAAAATTATGCCTTGTGATGTTATGAAAGAATTAGGACTGAGTATTGAATAGTGTACCTAAGGAAAAAATGGGGTCAATAAGAATAAGGAAGAAGATCCAATTATTTAAGTGTATATTGATACCACATTAACTAAAAATCCTTCTTAGATTGATCATTTTATATGACACTTCTGATTAACAAAAAATCTTGTAAGAAACTATATGAGAGACTGTGGGGTTAACATAAAAATTATGCCTTGTGATGTTATGAAGGAATTAGGACTGAGTATTGACACAACATATGGAAATTTTTATGCGTTAGATAATAGATCAATTCATGTAGTTTTTTATTGAGGCAAAAATAATATTTGAAGGGACCCGAAACCCTTTACAAAGAAGTTACATCATCTATAACAATAAATCTTCTAAAAGACAAAACACTACTAGAAGACCAATAGACAAATAAAAAACCAGCATAAAATAAGCACACAAAAAACACCAACAAAACTAGCACACATGAACAACCAAAAAAACTAGCACACCAACACCGAAGCAACCAAAACCCAAAAATAGGAACAGGAACCCACTAGGAAATATCCTTCAGAGTCGCCACAACCTCTTCCTCCAGGGATGTCATTTTCTACATAGTAACCTTTAGATCCTCAATTTCCTTGGGAATAAAAATTGATTTTTTCTTGAGGCTCGCCCTAGTTCTCCTTTCTGGTCCCTCGCTATGACCCGCCACCTCTTCAGTATCATCTAGCTTCACAATATCCTTCTCCATTAGGGGGACCTCCAATTTAGCAACTAAGACTTTAATATTCTCATCACAAACCTTCAAACCCTCATGTGTATGTTGAAGAATTTTCTTTATGGTGTTGTCAATCTTCTCCCACTTTATAGTAAGCTCCTCGAGCTTCCCGTCTATAATGTCCATCATATTTTTATCACCAGAAAAGTGACCCAGCACCTTATTCTTATCTTTCATGGTCCACTACCCCTCTAAATTATGGGTATCCATTTCCATTTGAATATTATCCAACTTAGCATTAAGAGCCCTGTACTTGAGGCTAATCTCTTTAATTTCATGAAATATCCATTTATCCATCCTAAAGGAGTATATCGACTAAGATTTGGTAATTTGAAGCACACCCAAGGTAAAATCCCTCTTATATTATAGATCCTCAAGGAAATAGCTAAATATAAGCCTATTTATGCCCAATAAGGCCTCCTTTGGAATTGAAGCTAGAATCCTTTGAATTAGGAGGTGATATAACCTTGTCATGTTCAATAGAGTTGGTGTACTCCACAAGAATTAGAACTTTCTCATATTCCTTCTTCTTCTTACTGCCCTCCTCAAAATCCTTATGATGAATCTTCTTCTTCTCTGAAACCATAGTAAAATTTTGTTTTATAATACCAATACTAGTATTCACTAGACTGATAGAAGAATTAATCACAACATCAAAAGCACCAGCCTCCTCATCATTGTCTTCCATCCCCATACCCTCCTTCTCACCAAATCCCTCAACCTCATTACCTCCCATTAAATAAACCTTATTGTCATCTTTAGTTTCACTCCCTTCCCCTTCTTGAAACTTGGGAATAGAGTTTTGAGACATAGGAGTAACCACCGGGGAACCATTCCCCTCAAACTTAGGTTCATTATTACCCTAAAAATGCCATGCCATTTTTCCAACTTTATTTTTTTTCATAGGGGTCGAGCTCTGATATTAGTACTCTCTTCAGACCCTTCCTCCTTTCCTTTTCCCCTATTATCCTTCTCCTGAATAGGTTTGGAGAAACACCTTTGAGATTTCTCCCTACAATGCTCATAAATAAGGAAGATGATACCTTCATGCAACATGAGATTTTTAGGGTTTTTCCTATTCTCCACACTATGATTAAGAGACTCAAGAAGAAAATGCTAGAAGGGGACAAGGATCTTGTGTTTGAAATGGTTTAACAGATAAAAATGATAGCTATGAACCCTAGTGAAATGGCATACCAAGGTAAAATTCTCCATAATAACCTTTAAGACCATACACCAAATGGATTTAATTTGATTGATATCATAGAACCCCTCAATATTAATTAAAACCTCAGTTTCCTTATCATATTTCAGAAATCGTTTAACAAATTTATTAGAGATTTTTCTATCTTTAAAGAATTTCATAACTGTCAAAGGTAAACCAGTGATTTCTCCAATAAATTGCTCATTAAGAGGAACCTTCACACCACACAAAGAGATAGTACCATTCTTCCAATTCTCAGCAAAGGGATTCATGATTTTATTATCATAGCCTCACAAATGCTCAAAATACAGAGTAACCCTTCCCTTCGTAAGCTTACTCCATGTAACTTCTCCCCTTTTTCCAGTCCTCACAAGTCACAGGTTCCTCTCTTTTAAGCTCTCCACCCATGGTGTTCCTAAAAGGATCAAAGAAATACACAAAATGACCGTAAATTTAAATGCAACTCCAAATATGTAAAAACACCCATAAAATGAGTTTGTGATAAATTCTTTTGGTTATTCTATGCCCTTTAGGATGATGACACAAGTAATCTCTCCTATCAATGATCATATGTGTCTTTTCCATCATTAACTTTGATCATGCCAACCTTACTAATAGTCTTTTCAAATAAAATGAGGGATATTAATTCATCATTTAGGTATCTCTCACTTGTCCAAGTCATCATGACTTCATATTTAACACTCATATTAGCTAAGATATCAACCACCTTATTAACTTCACAAAAAGAATGTGATATATGATACCCTTCAAAATCTTGAATAATATTTTTGGCCTCAATAATATGGTCTATTTTCCATGAGGGGCTATACTCCCCTTTAGTATATTTGATGATATAATTTGAATCGTCCTCCAACCATTTTTTTTAAATTCAAGATCCGTAGCCAAATTAAGAGCTTGAAGAGAACCCAAGATTTAGCCAAGTGGTTGGTTTGGATTCACTATGGCATGGATATGGCCCCTAAAAAATTACCATATTGATCCCTTATGACACCACCATATCCCACCTTTCCAGGATTACCTTTCACAACACCATCAAAGTTATTTTTGACCCAAACATGTACTGGTGGAGAATTCCAGACAATTCCTTCCCTTCTCTTATCCTTAATGTTCCTTTTAGAATCAAAATTCCACAAATATATTTTTAAATTCAAATTCCTATATTGAGGATGTTTGCTAGAAAATATGGAAAGGTTCTCAACCACCCCCCTAATAATTTTTTCAAAAACCACCCAAGAGGTAGAAGCCTTCTCTCTGAAAATCCTATTATTCTTATCCTTCCAAATATACCATATAGTATAAGGAGTAAGAGCCCAAAGAGGCTTAGCAACCTCATTAGTGATCAGAAAATTCCACTAGTAGAAAAAATCTTGTAAACTGCTAGGGAAAATCCAGCAAATATTCCATTTCTAAAGTAAGTGGGCCAAACATCTTTGGGAAATTAACAATTTAGAAGAAGATGAGAGGCTGAATATTTATCAAAGTAACAAATATTAAATCTTTTCGGCATAAAAAATCCCCTCTTACATAAATTATCCATAGTTAACACCTTATTCTAAAGAAAAATCCAATAGAAAATATTGATTTTCAGAATAAGAGGGTTCAACCAAGCATGAGCCCCAGAAAGGAAGAGGCTTTGAATCATCCAAAAAAAGAGATATGGAAGAAGAGACGTGATAATTTCCATTAGGATTTCCAGCCCACACCAATGATTCAACTAAATTTTGTCTAATAAACGAGGCCTGAAGCGCAGAATTGATAGGAGCCAAGGAGGGGTTAATAGAAGAAACATTAACCCATGCACCATCCTCTAGTAGTCTCTAAAAAAAACTCCAAACTTTTTCCTAAAACAATAAACATATTGATAGAAAATAGGGAAATCCACAAGGGGGTTATCCAACAACCAACAATCTTCCCATAATATGATTTTACATATGTTTCCCAATTTCCATTTTTTTTTTTCCTTTAGCAGAAAATTCCCTAATTTTTTGAATACAATTCCACATGAAGGTTCCATTAAGAGTGATAGTAGAATTTAAAAAATCATCAATAGACTCAGAATAAAATAGGTACTTACTCTTCCAAATTTGGCACCATTCCTTGTCTTCTTCGAATAATCTCCAGATCTATTTTTTCAGTAAAGCCTTGTTGACATATTTAATAGTTCTAATCCCCAGGCTACCCCTTTTATTAGGTCTACAAACCCTATCCCAAGCCACAAGAGAGAAGCGTTTCTTTTCCTCAACTCCTAACCATAGAAATCGCTTCTGTATATTTTTAATAATATCAAAAAAATTTGTTGGCATTTTGAGTAAGCTCATACATAGATGGGGAAAAATTTAAAGAGAGGATTTTAACACTTGTACTTTACCAGCCCGACTGAGAAGAGATCCTTTCCATCCAACAAGATTTTTATTAAATCTATCTATTAGTGAATTCCAAAATGAGTTAGGTGGCTTAAGGCCCAGAGGCATACCTAGATAGGTAGATGGGAACTCCTCAATAGAACATCCAAGTATGTTAGCAATTTTACAATGCCTTTCCTCTGGGGTGTTAATAAAGAAGATAGAATTTTTATTCTAGTTAATTAGATGACCAATAGATTTAGTGTAAGTATTAATAGCCAACTTAAAATTACTGGCTTCCTTGATAGAGGAGGTGCCCATCATAATTGTATCATCTAAAAACTATTCATGAGAGAAAATAATCTCAGTAGAGTTGTATACTACCTTTAAGAACCAAAGAACTAATATATCTTCCTTAACTTTTTGCCATGATTTCAAAGAGAATAGGGTAAAAATGATCACCTTGTCTTAACCCCCTTGAGGTTCTAAAGAACTGAGAGGAGGAGCCATTTACTATAACAACAATCAAGGGAGTAGTAATAAGTTGCATGATCAGATAGATTACTCTTTCCCCAAAACCAAAATATTTGAGGACTCTTCCAAGAAAGCTTCAATAAACCCTATCACAAGCCTTAGATAAGTCCAACTTCATGAGGAAACCTTCCTTCTTGGAACATTCAAAAGAATGAATGTTTTCATGAACAATGATAATGGGATATAGGATCTGCCTTCTAGGATTAAATCTATTCTGCTAATGGGAGATAATAGAAGGCAAAATGGATGAAAGTTTGGAAGTCAAGACTTTGGAAATGATTTTCTAAAAATAATTGCAGAGACTAATGGGTCTAAATCCATCCAATGAATCAACTCCTGGATTCTTAGGGATCAACACCAGAAAATTAGCATTGATTTACTCAAGCAAATATTTAGAGGCAAAGAACTCTTTAACTACATTAGAAACATTAGAACCCATAATATGCCAAAACTTCTAAAAGAAAAACATATGAAATCCATCTAGGCCAGGGGACTTTCTCCCCTCAAAATATAAAACCACCTCTTTAATTTCATTAAGAGAAGCGATAGAAAATATAAATTTATTTTGATTATCTCCCAAAATAGAAGGAAACATAGAGAGGAGAGACTCTTGCTCAGAGACATCAAGATCTTTATCAACAGAGAGAAGAGAAGAAAAAACTTGATCATTTCAGCTCTAATTTCCTCCTCCTTATCAAAATTTCTATGATTAGCCTTGTTGAGAAAGATGTGATTGGAAGAAAGATGCTTAAGGGAGATCGTGTGAAAGAACCTAGTATTTTTGTCACCAGGCTGTAACCAAAGCGCCCTAGATCTTTGCTTCCATAAATATTCCTCTCTTAAAATTATGTTATGATAATTAACAAGTATATTATTTTGTTTATCCATAAGCTTAGGAGAATAGCCTTCCTATTGGATTTTTTCTTGCACCTCTTTAAGATCCAATTGAATAAAAGTCTTTAAAATGTCCCAAAATACATATTTATTCCAGATCTTAACTTTACCTTTTAAATTTCTAAGCTTTTTTGCAATGTTAAACATATTAGTTCCTTCCACTTTGATATTCTACCATTCCTTTATTCTATCTTCCAAGGAGTTGGATAGCCACATTTTCTTAAATATAAATAGACATTTTTTCTTACCTTTCATAGGCTCATCTACAAGAGTAATAGGAAAGTGATCCCAACCCACCCGAGGAAAGGAGTTGAGAGTACAAAAATAACTTGTTAACAAGTCATTATTAATAAGAGCCCGATCCAACCAAACTTGAATAAGCTCATGAGAAATCCTCCTATTCATCCAAGTATATTTTAAGCCCTGAAGATCCATATCCATGAGCACCTCTTGATTAATAAATTTGATAAGATCCATTCTGCCATCTATTTGAATCTGAGATCCTCCAAATTTTTTATTGTCTTTAAGAGGAGTATTGGAATATCATATAACAAGCCAACAGCCATCTGAAAATAACTTCCTATTTCCATCCAGGTTCCTCTAGTAGTTGGCCCTACCAGATTTAGTGTTAGGAGTATAGACATTAGTTAAGACCCAATTGAAATCATCCCAGATGTGGTGAAATTTCATAGACAAGATATTTCCATCACATTAAATAGGTTCACCTTTAATGAAATTATGATTTCAAAATATCACCAATCCCCCTAAAGCCTCATGTGAACTACATCGAGCAACCCCATAGTTCTTAAAAACCTTAATTTTCTCAACCTTCTCTTTAATCATTTTAGTCTCCTGAACAAGAATAATATCAATTTTATTGTCCCTAACTATATTTATCAAAACATATTTCTTATGAAGGCCATTTAACACTCAAATGTTCCATGATATAATTTTCATTTCTTATTAGGGGAACATACCTTCATGATGGTAGGTTGTCTACCATTGGAAATATTCTTCATTCTTTCTTGATCTCTCATATATTTATTTGATTTCCTTGGTGGAGTTTTCTTAGGATTACCAACATCAACTTGCATCATTTACCTTGTCACTACCCCTCCCAGAAGGAGGGACCTGGTAAATAGGTTTTCTCTATTTCTCCTTCCTTTTTTACCCAACCTTAGTCATGGAATCATCATTTTCCAACTATTTTTCCTTCTCTTCCTCCGCCCAGGCAAGCCCCTGGGTAGTGGTCTCTAGGAGTGAAGAAACACCATTCTCCAATGAATCACCAAAGAGTAGAGATCCTTCGACTAAACTCAATCTGATCTCCTTCTCTAATCTTTAGGGTTTATTCCACTCTAGAAGGAAAAGCTTCCTCCTCAACATTAAAGAGGTCACCAAAACTTTCATTTATTTCCCCTTCCTCTAATCCAACATTTTGATCTCCACCATTTCCATCCATAGATTCATACTTAAGATCTTTTTACGGATCCTTCAAGACCTCAAAATATTTTTCAGGCTCCCCAAAAGTTGTTGCTATTTCCTTCTTCCTTTTCCTCCATAGGGATATAATCAGAACAAGTTTTCCCCTCATTCAACTACCCTTCCTTATTAATTCCAGCTTCCCCAATTTCTCCTGTATTACTGGTTTTTTCCTTCCAGACTTTTCTTGGCTCAACCTTTTTTACTTTCTTCTCCTTCTACATCTTCTAAGGGAATTTTATAGCCCAATGGCCCAATTTTTACATATAAAACAAGAAAATGACAGGTTTTCATATTCTATGGGTTGAGCCCATTTGCCTAACTTTGACATAACATTAGTAGACTGAAGAAGGTTTAAGAACTGGTGAACATTAACACATATCCTAGCTTAAACTAGTATGGATCTAGATGTTGTCATAGGATATATGGAAAAAAAATACCCAAAGGAACCAACCATACCTTTGAAAACATATTCATTCCAGTATTCTAGTGGGAGACCAAGGAGTTTGACCCAAACCAGGACTAAAGCAAAGGATTCATTCAGATCCTGGTTGCAAGACTACCTTTGAAGTGCTAGACAATATTTCACAAACATCCATGGGCCTCCGCATAGAGTGTTGGAGAGATCATCTGAGTTAGAAAAATCAAAAGAGTAGGCTCCTTTAGGCATCGTCGCCACATACATTTGGCCCTTAAGATTCTATTTTTTTCATATAAGTTCTGACCATATCAATATTAGGTGTTGGCCCCAAAAATTTTCCAAGCAAAGTAAGCGCCATAGAAGAAATGGAATGATCAATTAGAGGATCAGGCACACAAAAAACATACTCCCCCTTTGAAGGATTGGAAAGATTTTTCACCTAAGGGAAAAAATATTTCCCACTAGGCTTTATTACAAAAAGTGATGACCACGACTCTAGAGGCTGGTTAGGATTTCCATTGCCACCAAAGTCCTTTTTTGAAACCTTCCCAAAATGACCCCCAGAAAAATCTCACAGGTCTAAAAGAGGTGGCCCTCCATCCAGTGGGTCCCCATTATTTGGGTCATTTTCATCCTTTGATCCTTCCATTGACTTTGACCCAACAATCTACTATGAGGACACCAATGTACCACCATAATTATGAGTTGCACATCTAGGGGACCCACCATTGCAAGAATTCTCATTCTCACTGCCCATTCCTGCTCTCTCAATTTATATATCACGGATCAATTCCTGTAGTTGGTGTAATGAAGAATGTTGAGTTTAAGATAGTTAAATATCCAGAAGCCACATATAGAAATGACATTATAATGGTAGATGTTTCTCCCAACTATTGCATGATTATTTCAAGAAAATGGACTGGATTGGCTAGAGGGCATGTGCATTTAGACCTGTCACATGCCACTAAATAGAGAACCAAGATCTCCATACATTATTGAAGAAATTGATCCTAGTCAAATAACATGCTTCTGTCATTGATAATTTCACAGTACAACTTACTAAACCCAAGTTGAAAAATATTGAGCCAATCATAATCCATGCTTTAAAAAACCAGGGGTTAGTTTGAAGAATGTTTTTTGATGGATATTTTAGAAAAGAGAGGAATGGTGGAAGAGTGGAATTCATATATCCTAATGGAAAAAATGTCAAATACTCTTTTCTTTAGAAATTTGGTTGCCCCAATAATGTGGCAGAATATGAGGCCTTATTATTGGGGATGAATCTAGCTCGTAAACATGGGATTAAGTTGCTAAGTGTGTATGGAGATTCTAAATTAATTATTTCCCAAATAAGATCTAAGTATACCACTAATAATGAAATATTAAAGCAATATAGGAATGAGGTATGGGATACTATTGAATTATTTGATGCATTCTCAGTGGATTGGGTAGAGAGATCCAAAAATACTATGGCTGATTTCTTGGCAAACATAGCTCTAAAGCAAAATGATGCAACATTAGATGATGTTATTATTGGAATAATGGAATGGTGTGTGCTGAGAGGGGAGGTATAAATCAATATCCTTTAAATTTTTTATTCAATTAACCTTAATCCTTTAGCAATCAATTCCTTTCATTACCGCCCATATGTGATATTCTTATCTTATGCATGTTATATCAATTCTTAAACTTAATTTACATGTAAAAATTCATATAAACATTCATGAAATGTAATGACACATGACACAAGATTTGGTAATGCAAAAAACCCCTTTTAGAAGGTAAAAACTGCGATGGGGATGATATCTATGATGTTTGTATCTGTGATTGTATCATCTGTAGTATCTCCTAATGATTGTAGAATATGAGGAATGTCATCCATTGCCTTGCTTGCTTCTGCAGTTAATTTATTTTGAGTGACATCCTCAACATAATTTATAAGAATGTGCTCTGGGCTCGGTATAGCCTCTTTTTCTTCATTGTGAGGCTTGTCGGTTAGTTTTAATACTCTCTCGGGGCTTGTTTCCTTTTCAGGTACATCAAATATTTTTGACCAAGTATCCTCACTTTCTTTGTCAAGCTCAATAAAGTTTCCCTATAGGACTTTGTAAGCTCTCAATTTTATTGAGAACCTTTTTTAATGTAACTTCATTATTTCTTCAATTTCTTCCATTTTGGACTCGGGTGGCATAACAAAAACTAAGGTTCTTTCCCTTATCTATTTTTCAAAATTCAATGCGAATGTCCACCTTGATGATAATCTGTCTAGACGTTCTTATGGTATTTTACCTTCAAATTTTATTGGTATATATTTAAATATACACATTTTTGTGATGATTGCTTCCTCTATCTTGTTCTGATCCCCGAGATTCAAAGTTAGCCATTTTCTAATCTTAGGGTCAGTTATTGAACCTGCCTTGATGATTGATGCACATACCTCATCAATTATAGTAGGAAGTTTGTTCTTAAGAGGTTGTTCTTCTTGTTCGGTGTCTTCTATATCTTCCTTACTTTTGATGAATTTTATTCTTTTCATTGGTGCCTATTTCCCATTTTGAGGCTTTCTCTTGTAAGTCCTCACTTGTTATTTCTTTACTGGCGATGAAATTGCATTTTTAGTTGTCTGAATTCTAGTCCTTGATGCAACAGTAGTCCTTAGTTTCTTTATAGGTGGTGGTGGTGCATCAAACTCTGTAGATTCAAAGTTATTCAATTTTTCTTCTTCACTGACGGGTAACTGTCCCTCGATGTCATCCTTTTGTTCTAACTCTTCACCATCTACCGACAACTTCTTCTTAAGTGTCTTTACCATTTTGTCTTTCTTTCTGTCAATTTTCTTCACAACTAAGCCTATTTTTATTCTTTCCTTGGCTTCCTCATAGGTTCCAAACCTTGGTTGTGATGTCCAATGGTTCATTTAACAATGTTTCAATGGCATTGGTGGCTTGATCTATGTTGATCTCATAGTTAAGTGGTGCTAACCATGCTGTCCTCG
This sequence comes from Thuja plicata, assembly GCA_018584345.1. Taxonomy (NCBI): domain Eukaryota; kingdom Viridiplantae; phylum Streptophyta; class Pinopsida; order Cupressales; family Cupressaceae; genus Thuja; species Thuja plicata. Next base: position 1,787,167 of record MU228483.1, read on the forward strand.
GTATAGCTGGTTTGATCAGGGTGGTATCTGTGTCCACCCTAAAACAAATATCAGTCTTATATTTTTCTACCAGGTGTTCTATTATCCTCATCTTTTTCTGCATCATGTCCTTAAATCTAGTTAAGTATTCATCCATAATTGATGTTAAGTTGTCACCTAGTGACTTGATGAATTCACTGATTTGAATTGTCACTGGTCGCATAGTATCCCAGTTGACATTACCGATAGATGGAAAGAAGTATTAAAAGTAGAAAAACATGCACATTAGAAGTGATCCGAACTTACATGAATTGGACTTTGCAGACCTGATTGTCCTCAAGTTCTCATCTAGCTACTTTAGTAGAAGATCAGATAGATCTAATTGTAATCCCTTCTTTACAATCTTGTGGGCAGTGTCAACTTCTTTACATGCAATGTTGTTCATCCTGTTGGCTTGAAATATCTTGTATCCCAACATGCATGCACCAAATTTCATTTCAAGATCTTTGATGGAATTTACCTTTAATCCTCTACCATCCCATTCTACACCTATATTATTTTCTATGTTGGGGTGAGGAGGATGTTTGAGTGCTTTTTCCTTGTTGGTTATAGGATAACCACTCACTGCGTGTTTGACATCCCTAGTGATCAGTTTTGGCTTGTCGAGCTACATCTTTAGATCATGCACTCTGCTCAGCACTATCTAAATCCACTCGGTTTTATATTCCTTCAGGAACATTAGGGAATTTGTGATCCCTTTCATCTCGATGTGTTTATGCTCATCCTTGATGGTTCCATCTGTGCAAAGCTTCTTGTAAGCTTTCTCAAGCTCAAGATCTCCTATCTCAGCGATCTTGTAATGTATGTATGATCAGACATCCTTAATCAGTAAACCCTAGGTGGTATTCCTAAAAATGCTCCAGCATCGTCGGTTTGTGAAGCAACCTCTGGACAGATTTTGTATTTTGGTTCCTCACGTAGTGTTCTTGATTGAGTTAAGCTTTTTCTCTTTGGCGTTCTTGATCTTGGAAACTTGTGAAGTGGTTGCCATCATTTCTAAGAAATTAGGTCTTTTCCTATAAATAAAAATAATCTTGGCGAGTCCTTAGTTACTTACTTTAACCTACTATAGCTGATGTTGATCTATCTGAATGTCATGAATCTTCTTGGAATGCTCTGCAATCTGATCTCTTTGTTTCTCTCTACTCTGTTCTTCGCTCTATTTTTCTCTTAATCTCTTTGTGAGAAAATGAGATATTCCATCACCTTTTTATAGACGATGCCCTAAGTGGTGCAATAAATTCTCTACCCACTTCTTGGTGTTCAAAGACAGAGTCACTCAGGTATCACTTACACTTTTGGCTCAAGGTAAGTGACAACTCACTTGACCTTTCATAGGTTTACTGATGGTTCTTAGTAAGTGGCAAAAAACTCAATGTCTTTTACATGATTACCGATGGTGCTTGGTTTACACTAATAACTTATCTTTTGTATGTACACCGACAATTATCGATAAGCATTGATTGATGGGATTGCATTCACATATTTATAACAAGTAATAACATAGTGCATCTTTAATCATGCTAGTTTGGCATTTTAACTATGTGTAATGGAACTGATGTAAAGTATAACTTAGTATAGTGCAATTCCATACTTACTTTTTCATCTTAGGTGGGGGTGGTGATGTCACCAGATCCATTGGATAAGGTGTCACCAATTGTGTTTCTTGGTCTAGCATCATCAGTGTTTGTAGCTTTCCTCCACATTTTGTTTCTCATCTTCCTAATGTCTTCAATGGTATTTCCATTGGAAAAGGTTCTTGTCTCTATCACTTGGTCTCTTTAGTCCTTGTTTAGATGACCAACTTTATGATAGTGTAAGTATGCCATTCCGGGGTTAGTCTATCTCCTAGACTTTCTCATCCATTTTCTCATGCAGTTTGCAGCTATGTGTCCAAATCTACCACATGTTGTGCAATTTGTCCATGTATTGTAATCCCAAACATATGAGTTACCGACTCTTTTCGGTTGATAAGCATTTACTTTTATTTAGGCTTCCATGCTTGCTTTTTCTTCTTCCTGCATTCAAGAGATGTGTGCCCATGCATTTTGCAAGTAGGATAGTATTTTTCCATGTAGGTTTCCTTCTTTGGTTGTTTCACCTTAGATTTACATTCATATGCTTTATGTCCCTTTTTTTTACATTTATAAAAATTTCCTATGAATGAAGATGTGGATTTAGGAATACCTATAATTTTGCTTCTATAAACATTTGATGTGTGGCCTGGTTTTCCATAGTGATTGCATGACTACTTTCTTGTTCTTAGATTTGTGTAGACATCTTTTGGATTATCTTGGTATAGTGATTCTCCATGCTTGGTATACCCTAATCTGGTATTGTTGTTGACTCTTCTTTGTCCATCCATAAAATCATCCATTCTTTTGGTACTTTCTTCAGCTCTCTTGATCATATCATTGTGTTACTGAATTCTTACTTCATGCTTCGGTCTTTCATTTTATTCCCTTAGCTCACCAATAGCTTCTAATTTTCCATTAATTTCTATGTTCATTCAGTTTGCTTCCTGACTCATAAGGATATTCTGATTGGTGATCTCATGATGATGTTTAGTAAGTCTTTGTATTTCCAACTCTTTCTCTTGTATCTTTTTTGCAATCTTCCTCCTGTCATCAATTGCTAGTGTTATTTCTTGTTCATCTTGTCTGGCATTATTCATAACCTCAATCATTCTTACCATGTGTGTCTCTTGACTGATTTCACTTGTCCAGCCAGATGTTGATTGATTTAATTTAGACTTGTAATGCTTCGTTCATATGTGTCTGACGTATTGCAAGATGTAGATCCTGAAGACTCAAATAAATTAGGTATCTCTTCTTCATGATAGTCTATTTCATTACACCAAGATTCCATTACCTTTCTTTCATCCAATAGCTCTCTCATCTTGACTCTATCTTCTTTATATTGTTCATAGAAGATCTGTATCTCTAACTTTTGATTCTTAATACTCTTGTCTAGCTTATACCTTTCCATTGTATGATCTTTTCTCTTAAGTATTTAAACTTTTCCAAATCAGAGATCTAGCTCTGATACCAATTATTAGAATAATGGAATGGTGTGTACTAAGAGGGGAGGGGTGAATTAGTATCCTTTAAAAATTTTAGTCAATTAACCTTAATCCTTTAGTAGTCAATTCCTTGCATTACCGACCATATGTGCTATTCTAATCTTATGCATGTTATATCAATTCATAAACTCAATTTACATGTAAACATTCATAGAAAAATTCATTAAATGTAATGACACATGACACAAGATTTGGTAATGCAGAAAATCCCTGTTAGAAGGTAAAAACTGCGGTGGGGATGAAACCCACAAAACTTCACTCTCTGCAGCTTGGAAGGGGTCGGTTAAGGCTTACAAGTTTGATCACTTCTGATGATCTTACCCTATTAGGAGTAACATTTTTAGACTGGTTAAGGTCTACTCTGTTAAGAGCTTTAGCAACACTATTTAGTGTGCACTCGGTTAAAAGGTTTACAAAGGATTGTTAAATCCACCTTCTCAAAGGATTTCTTCTATTTGCTACACTTGTTAGAATGTAGTCAAAAATACTTATTGACTTGAGTATATGCAATCTAGAATTGCTTATTACAGATCCATCAAAGATTAAAATATGATGTGTCACCTATAGTGACTGATTAATACCTTTGTTCTGCTTGGTAGCCTTGGATCTTGTTATTGATAATTGAATTCATCTTTTTATGTCCCTCTGCATAAAAATTTGTCTCTGATCCATAGAAGTGTCTATGGCTATAATAATCATCACATCACTTTGCTCTGATTGATTACACATCTATTTATACATTGAATTTCACCTAAATGAGTTTCACTATTTACAATGTTAACTCTATGATCAAAGGTTTACAACTTGACCTTAATCTCCTAGTTTACATGTTTCTAGTCAGTTAGACTGATTAAAACAATTACAATTACTTTACTTGTCCCTCAAGAAATGGATTTAAAGAAAATTAAAAAGCTAAATATAAAACACAATTGTTTTATCTGACATGTAAGTCAGATCCACATTTCTCAGGATTATAAATATCTCGCGGTAGACTAGTGCTTGGGTTGCTATGTAGTCTTCTTTTCAGGCTCCTTTGTGAACTGTCTGTCGGGTTCCTCTGTTGTCTACTCTATTAGGTTCCTCTATAGGGTTCCTCTACCGGGTTACTCTGTCAGGTTCCACTTCAACATTTTCGGGTTGCACTTGTAAACTGTCTCGTCGGTTTACATTGTAACCTGCACTGTTGGGTTATACTATAAACTTTGTTGTTGGGTTCCCTTGTGAAGTTTTCTTCCGGGTTGCGCTAAACCTGTCTTTCGGTGTTGGTGTTACCGACGGTTCAAAAATGTTTTCCTTTGCATACTATTGGAAAAAATGTCATCAATGTTAATAATTGAAGTTAAAACAAGGCTTTTTGTTCCTTATAACATATGCATTGTGAAAGTATTTGTAGATGATGACTTATTAAAGTTCTTGAGATGTGAAGAGAAGTATGATTCACAGGAAATAGACTTTAATGCATATGTGGAGCATATAGATGGGAAAAATACTTTATTCAGAAAGGAACTGGTGTAACTAAAAATAAATAGAATACCTAGAGGATTAATAGCTTTGGAGAGGGTGTTTGAAAAGGGTGACAAGGAAAAAATGAAGACAACACCTATTAAGAAGAAGATATTGAAAAAGTAAACCGAGGAACTAAGAATGCTCCTAGGGATGTGTACATTGGGAGAAAAATCACACCAAAAATAAAGTCACATTTGATAACATTGTTGAGGAAGTAAAATAATGTATTTTATTGGTCATATGATTATTTTACATATTATAGAGAAGATTTGTTCCAACATGAGATACCACTTAAACCTGATGCAAAAGCATTTAGGAAAAGACAAAGACCAATTAATGCTACCTTATCTCATAAGATGCAAGAAGAACTAAAGAAACTAAGGGATAGATGAATTATCAAACCCATTAGACATTCTACTTGGGTCTCTAACTTGATTCATGTCAGAAAGAAGAATGGTGATATTCGACTTTGTGTAGATATCAAGAATTTAAATATTTCATCATTTCAAGAAAATTATGCACTACCCAACATAGAAGCATTGCTGCAAAAGGTGATGGGAAATGAGAAGTTATCAATGATGGATGGATTCTCTGCATACAACCATGTTAAAGTGAAAGAGTCAGAGCAGTACAAAACTATATTTACAAATCCTTGGGGTACGTATGTTTGTGTTAGAATGCCCTTTTGGTTGACAAATGTTGGGGAAATTTTCTAAAGGGCCATGGATGTGGCATTTAAGGAGTTGATTGACGCTATCATGGTAGTATATTAGGATGATCTCACTGCATATTCTAAGAATTCATAAGAACATTGTAATCACTTAAAGAAAATCTTCTTAAAGGCACTTGAATATGGTATCTCCTTGAACCCCAAGAAGTTCCATTTTAGTGTCATTGAAGGAAAACTATTGGGGCACATAGTCTCCAAGGAAAGAGTGAAATTGATCTAGAAAGAGTTGTATCTAATGATAAAATCCCCATCCCCACAAAATTAAAAGGTATCCATTCATTTTTGGGGAAGATTAATTTTGTAAGAAAATTCATCTCTAATTTTTTTGAGATGATGATGACAAATTTCCCTAAATTAAGAGCTCATCACGGAAGTTACGAGTATTCAACATAGAGGTATGAAATTCTTTAGGGATAGGAATATTTATGAAAGAGATGCTATTATGTTTCCTAAATAAGATGTTGAGAGGGAAAAACTTGTTAATTATTGCGGTTTCTATGATGTGGATCACATCAAGATGATTTGGAGGAAGGTTCTCATTGCCCTTATGGAGTATATTACTGTTGATGGTCATTATACTAGGGGTCATAGTTACCATTTTGTTTTGTTAAACTATTTCAGGCATAAAATGTACGTTTCTTTTCCCCATTATCTACGGTGCTCCCTTAATCATAGTATTAGGTATTATAAGAAGAAATCAAACAAGCCCGTTATTCATGAAGGGCTCATCTATTTGATTTATGAGTTCTATCAGGATAAATTCTCGGGTATGATCCAAAATTTAGTTGAACCAAAAAAAGAAAAACTGAAAAAGAGGTTAGAGGAGCCTAGAAGAGAGAACATGAAGTTGTTGTCCCCGGTTTCCCTCAAAAACCTAAATGCAGCATGGATAAGCATAATTCCAATGATGATAAGGGTATGAAAATTGAAGATGATGAAGATGATGAGGAGTGTTCAAATGATACCCCAGGTAACAAAAATATTAAGGAGGAGGAGGGCATGGACACATAAGAGGATGATAACAATAAAGACGAGGAAGAAGAGATGGAAAAGAAAATGGGATCTGATACCCTTGGTAATGTTCAAGTTTTTCAGGGTATGGGTAAGGTGCAATCTCCTGGGACCTATGATCAAAGCATCCCAAGGAATATTTAAGCTCTACAGGAGCCTACGCCTGGTGCCTCTATGAAGAATAAAATCCCTAATTTGATGGAGCTTAGGGAAAATTTGAAGAGTATGGAAAAGGAGAAAGTCCCTATCCTGGTTGATTATGGGAACTCTGTCGAGAATGATATTCCAATCTCTCTTGAAGTAACCGATAAGATGATAAAGGATTCCAAAGATGACCAAACTTCCAGTAAGAACTTGAACCAAAATGATGATAAAGTTCATTTATGTATTGAGGATATGCAGAATAAGAGGGAACCTAGTTTGGGTGTTCTTCAAACTGCCAAGGCTATGTCCTTGTACTCTTATCATCTTAAAATATGGAGTTTCCATGAGATTAAGAGACTTAATTTGAAGTACCATGCTCTCTCCTCTAAGATTGATAATATGGAGAATGAGAATAAGTCCTCCTACTCACTGGAGGAGAGATTGGAGAGTCTGTGTACCAGAGTGGAGAAGAAGGAGAACATGCTGAATAAGATCCTCTAGATTAATAATGAGAGAATCAAAGCTTCTATTTAGAATTTGAATACCTTGATGGAGAAGCTAGAAAAATATTTCAAGGAGAAATTTTTTTTTATCTGGATTCTGATGTTGGGGATGTTGTTGTTCAAGGCCCTTGCCCTGGAGAAGGACAAGGGAAAGCATGAAAAATAGGTGACTACTATTTTGAAGGAGATTCTGGATCTCAATGAGGCCATTTAGAAGATGTCTAATCTCAAAAAGGAGGTGGAGGGTACCCTTGGGGACCTGGCCTAGTTCTTGTTTCCTATCTCTTTCTTTTGTTTTTTTCTTACTACTGGTTGTGGTGCATCTCTAGTTTTGTGGTGCTAAGTGTCTGCTATTTTTTGCCAGAGTTTTATCTAGTGTGATTTTCTTCTTATCTTAATGTAACCTATTTGTAAAGGGTTTTGAGTCCCTTCAAAACTTGTTTTTTTAATTAATCAAAAACTTTGCTGAGATAGTCAAGCCTATTTCATTCTTTTTGAAAAATGGTGCTAAATTAGCTTGGGATGCTGAGTCTTTTGATGTATTCATTTATATTAAGAGAGATATTAAGGAGGCTCCCATGTTAAAATCTCCCAATTTTTCCAAACAATTTCAATTCTTCTCTTTTTCATACCATACTATTACTGTAGTAATGTTGCACAAAAATGAATAAGGCCATGAACAACCTATTGCATTTTCAACAAATCATTACAAGAAGTTGAATTAAAGTATGAAAATAATGCTTATGCATTGGTGAAAGCAATGAAGTCTTTTAGGCCCTATCTTGTAGGGTCAAAAGTTATAGCCTATGTGCCTAATGTAACAATCAAAGATATATTTAGACAATTTGAAGTAGTTGGAAGAAGATGGAGATGGATAAACCAGGTGTAGGAGTTCAACATTGATATTAAGATCATAAAGCTTGTGAGAGGTAAAGCACTAGAAAGGTTGATGGAAAGATCAAATCTTGAGGCTGCTTGAGTGAAAAATGTTGAACTAAAAGATGTCTTTATCAACATAGAAAATTTTCCTTGGTACTCTAATATAGTACATTAATTGAAACATACAAAGTGTCAGGAAATGGCCTGAATGAGAATTAAAAAAGTCATTAAAATTGAAGGCAACCAAATATGTGCTAATAAAAGGAGACTTGTATTGGAAAACCATAGATGGAGTATTGTTTCTCTTCTTTTACAATTACCAATCAAATGAAGTAATGAAAGAGATACACGGTGTAGTATGTGGGGGACATTTTTCTACTAAAACCACAACTCATATGATACTCAAAGCATGATTTTATTGACCTTGTGTCTTCAATGATGCATATACCTATGTCAAGAAATGTGAAACATGTCAGCAATTTTTAGTCAATTTGAAATATCAAGGGGCATTTCCATTAAGACCCCTAGATGTAGATGAACCATTTTAGAAATTGGGGTTAGATTTTATAGGTAAGATTATGGAAAAATCAAGTGGGGGACACTATTGGTTCTTGGTAGCCACTAATTATTTTACAAACTAGGTGGAAGCTATCCCTACTAAGAAAGAAACTAGCAAGGTGGTAATAAAATTTCTGATGGAGAACATAATAAGTAGGTTTGGGACACCTTCTAGGATTATAATAGATAATGAGATGTTCTTCAGATATGAGGAATTTACTTCATTCTATGAGAGTTATGACATTACCATTTCTTATACATGAACCTATCACCCCTAGGGAAATGGATAGGATGAATCTAGTAATAAGAATATATTCAAAATCATAAGGAGAATGGTTGATAAGAATAAGAAAGCTTGGGACTCCAAGTTAAACTTAGCAGTATGGGATAACAAAATTACTACTAAGAAATCTATCTGAAGTCACTTTTTGAGTTAGTTTATGGAAAGAAAGAAAGATTACCACTTGAAGTTTATTGCCAGTACATAAATTCATAGTTGATGAAGAAATGGAATTGATGGATCCCTTGGAAGACAAGTTTGTACAATAGGAAAAACTAGATGAAATGAGAAGAAAATCCCAGAAACAAAACCTTAGAGTTCAACAATAGATGAAAACTATGTATGACAAAAATTCTCAAGATAGAAAGTTCAAAGAAGGAGATTGGATCCTCGTGTGGAATGCAAGAAATCAAGACAAAGAAAAACGTGGAAAATTTGAAGCTTTGTAGATTGGACTATATGTCATAATTGGAAAAGGGGGAGAAGATTCATATTATTTACAAAGCACAGTAGAAAAAATACAAGAATTTCCAGTGCATGGACAATTCTTGAAGCACTTCTTTCCTTAGAAAAGGAGATATTTTCCATGCTCAGTAGATTAGGATTCACCCTCCATCTCACATGTACATATTTCATATTACCACCTTTCCATGGTTAGATTCTTTTTCATATGTTTACTACTTATGTTGGTCCGCTTCCTCCTGAGATATTTCTGAACTCTTGCAGGTATTCAATGAATACCTCATCAGACTAATCAGACTCAGACTCAATTTTTGTATGTGGGGCCTAATCAGACTTAGTTTCTTTCGGTGCACTTTCCCCCCAAGACATATCTATTTGGGCCCCATGCTCGGGGTCAAGGGGCAGAGAAATGACTTATTAATATTGTAAAGGGTCGACCATTGATTTTCTACTAGTCGAAGTATTTTTTGCCCTAATTAGGTTAGGTCAAATATGCTTGTGAAAAGGGCTTAGGTTTTTGAGATTTTATCATATGAGGGATTTTCATAGCTTCCTATGATGGTATTGAGTTGTAGGTTTCAGATTGTATTCACTGGATAATAATAAAAATATTGTACTCGTTGTTGGTGGATGTAGCCCAGGGATTGGGTGAACCACGTTAAATCTCTATGTCATTTGTGTTCTCTTCCGTGTTTATATTTGCATTATTTTGCTTATTATTCTAACAATGTACATATTTCATATTACCACCTTTCCATGTTTAGGTTCTTTTTCATATGTTTACTACTTATGTTGGTCCGCTTCCTCCTGAGATATTTCTGAACTCTTGCGGGTATTCAATGAATACCTCATCCCTAGAAAGAGCCACTGTTGGAGCCTTCAAAATTTTGATTTTTTCCATCATCTATCACAGGTCATCACCAATATTTTGTATTTCATATACCTTCACAAAGGTTGAATCTACATAATTTCTCTTATAAAGAATGTTTATTGCCACTTATTTGAATGTTGTGAAGCATATTTATTCTAAAACCATACCCATTGGTTTGTTTGTATCCCTATATATTACCACATAATACATACTTCATAATCCTTTTGAATAGGTTTTACCTCTATTCATATGCTATTTTATTTTTCAAAAAATCTCAAAATAAATGTTATGAAATGGTGAATCTTTTACTGTTTCTCAGGGTCCAAAAAGAAAGAATGCAAAATAGTGAACATATCATTGTTTTGCAAAACCAAAAAAACAACGATTGTGAAATAATGAAACCATCGCTATTTCGCGAACATCATAAGTAAGAAGTGCAAAATAGTGAACAGGTCTCAGGTTCAAAAAAGGACAAAATTAAATTTGTGAAATAGAGAACTCAATGCTATTTTGCAAAGGGCGTTAACTTCCACTTGCAAATTGGCGAAGAGGTCACCATTTTGCATGAATGAATAAAGTGAGTTTTCAAAATGACATTAACAATATTAAATAGAAAAGTTGACCACATCGCTGAATAAACAATGCACACATGTGGAGGAGTAAAGGGAATTAAATGTTGTAAGCTTGAATTAAAGGAGATGGCATTCGATTTTAATCACAACAGAAGTAAAAATTGAGTGTCGAAGAAGTGCATAAGTGAGAGTCAAAGTTGGTATAAAAAAAAATCATGAGAATTTGTAGGGAGTCGGGCACTGCAGAGTAGAACTACATGAGGAATTTAATCTTCTACTCCACTGTTTAAATTGCTTCTTTGCTTCATTTTCTCTAATCTTTGTTCTCCTTAGGCTTTGTTCTTTGAATGATGTTTAAACAAGTTCTTTTGATTAACCTTATACTTTGTTGTGTAAAGGACTGACACAGTTCCCAATAAAATCATCTCTGCACATAATCCAATCGATTAACAATCTGGTGATCACAGGATATAGACTGTAAAGAAATGCAATCTTAAATATGTGTTCCAAAACATCTCCACATACTCTCACTAAGCTCGCAAGAGCTTACTCCTCATAATTAGGGGATGGATAGATTTCTGATGTTTCCTTCTAATGCTCCCCCTAAGACCATGCATTTGCATCTAGGTTGATGTAGCAATGTTAGCATCAAGAGAAGGCTCAGTAGAACCTACTGACTCTCCCTAAATCAATACCTCATTTGTTTCTTTTACCTTCCATACCTTACCACTGTTTTTGTCTTCTATTTTTCTGAAATGACTCTTGAATTCATCCATGTAATTTGTAAGACTCTTACTAGTATCACCAATATTCTTCTTTATAACCATAGGCGGTGGTCCTCTTCTATTTTCAGTTCCATTGTACCTACAAAACTTTGCTATATTTCCTAGATTGTTACTTTTGTAGCATGTAGGAGGTGGTTTTTTCTGATTAAAATGCAACTTATAATACCTTGCGATGTGTCCAAAGTTATTGTATTTGTAACATGTGATCTTAGCTATT
>MU228483.1:1802919-1855877 GCA_018584345.1 Thuja plicata
AGATATGAGGAATTTACTTCATTCTATGAGAGTTATGACATTACCATTTCTTATACATGAACCTATCACCCCTAGGGAAATGGATAGGATGAATCTAGTAATAAGAATATATTGAAAATCATAAGGATAATGGTTGATAAGAATAAGAAAGCTTGGGACTCCAAGTTAAACTTAGCAGTATGGGATAAAAAAATTACTACTAAGAAATCTATCTGAAGTCACTTTTTGAGTTAGTTTATGGAAAGAAAGCAAGATTACCACTTGAATTTTATTGCTAGTACATAAATTCATAGTTGATGAAGAAATGGAATTGATGGATCCCTTGGAAGACAAGTTTGTACAATAGGAAAAACTAGATGAAATGAGAAGAAAAGCCCAGAAACAAAACCTTAGAGTTCAGCAATAGATGAAAACTATGTATGACAAAAATTCTCAAGATAGAAAGTTCAAAGAAGGAGATTGGATCCTCATGTGGAATGAAAGAAATCAAGACAAAGACAAACATGGAAAATTTGAAGCTTTGTAGATTGGACTATATGTCATAATTGGAAAAGGGGGAGAAGATTCATATTATTTACAAAGCACAGTAGAAAAAATACAAGAATTGCCAGTGCATGGACAATTCTTGAAGCACTTCTTTCCTTAGAAAAGGAGATATTTTCCATGCTCAGTAGATTAGGATTCACCCTCCATCTCACATGTACATATTTCATATTACCACCTTTCCATGTTTAGGTTCTTTTTCATATGTTTACTACTTATGTTGGTCCGCTTCCTCCTGAGATATCTCTGAACTCTTGCAGGTATTCAATGAATACCTCATCAGACTAATCAGACTCAGACTTAGTTTTTGTATGTGGAGCCTAATCAGACTTAGTTTCTTTCGGCATAGTTTCCCCCCCAGACATATCTAGTTGTGTCCAAAGCATCTACCTCTGAAAATTCCTAACTATTCTTTAATTTTTTCAAGATCATTAGTCTTCACTTCAGATTTTTCTTCTCGAGTGTTTGAACATTTAGCTTCATTGAAGCCAACTCCAGTCATGTCTCCTTTAGGTTTCTTTCCATCTCTCTTCTCATCAATATTATCACTACTCATATGAATTTTTTCAATGTGTTTCTTAGATTCAACAAGTTCTCCTTTTATGACCTGATTATATTTTTGTAATTCTAGATATTTGTTCTTGTAGTGATCAAGTTCATTCTACATTTGTCTCATCTTAATATTAGCACCTTTTAAGGTTTCTTCAATTTTTTTCTAGCATCCTTTTCATGTTGAATTTCTCTAGCCATCTGAAGGGAATTGGTGTCATGATCAAGCTTCAAAGCATCTTTCTCTTGTTCAAGCTATTTTATCAAATCTGATGTGTCATTGTCAGAATCCTCTTTTATCTTATCCATAAGATCTTGTCTCTGATTTTTGGAAAGTTCAAGCTATTCTTTTAGTTTCTGTATGAATCCCTCTACTCTTCTCAATTTGAATTTCAAGTCACCAATTTATGCTTTAGCTTTATCCAAGTCTTCAAGTATTGCTTCAAAGTTTTCGTCCAAACTTTCAGAATCCATCTTGATCTCCCTTAAGCTGTTGGGATTTCTCTCTGAGGGCCAAAATAATACCAATTGTTAGGATTAAATAATACTGAGAGGGGGGTGAATCAATATTACAACACTTTAAAAATGAACTTAGAAAATTCCAACTTAACCAGATAAATGCTGAAATGAAAAGAACATAAACATAAAACACACAACTCATAACACCATGAATTTGTTGTCGAGGAAACCCTAGCCTAGGGAAAACCCCAGTGGGGATGGTACCCACAAATATGAACTAAAAGTATACTATCCATGTTAGGAGACCCAGCCCTATTAGGAGCTAATTATTACTTTAGTACATTTTCTTATTAGAGGAATACAAAACCCTGTTAATGGTATACTGAGCTCACTACTCATACAATCAGAAATGGGATTTTGTTACAATGCTTTATCAAGAATGAAAAATACAAGAATCTTCTATTCTTAGGTAGTTCCAATGGTAGTTGACATTGTCATATGACTGATTCTGGTATCACAATGCATCCATCCAACTCTTCACATCCATACCAATCTATCACACATCCATCACATTCTAATCACTTCTCAAAAACATCTTCTTATATATACATTGTTACATATCTAGTCGACTTCCAATTACATCATAAAATAGAATCAATACTTATACAAAAAGTAATTACCAAGTAGATGGTCATACACTATCAAAACATAGGTAATTAAAAATATGAATCTAATATAGCAAGTTTAGAATTCATATTATACTCACTCAATCATCGCAACTATTTATCTTCCCTGTATCATTGTTACTCTATCTTCGCATGTCTTCATCATACTGTAACTTACTGTTATACACCAAATTTTCACCCTATTAAACTCGTAAGTCTAATGATCTGGTATAACATGGGAGTCACTTATAGGTTGTGGGAACTTTTCTAACTGAAGTGAAACCTCCAGATTCTAGGCTGGTTCCTCTTGGATAATCACCAATTTTTCTCTTTAAATTTGAAAAGTAAACTTGGGAGGAAAAGGGATAAAAGGAGAACAAAAAGAAAATAAAGAAAAACTTAATCAAAAAGGTGATACATCGGAAAGAGATGAATCAAAAAATAATGACCAAGAATTAACATGGAGTTCTTGAATTAGGACAAGTACAACTTCCTAGATAGGCTTGAAAACATGTTTCATAGAGAGGTCCGAGATGAAACTATTCAAGGAAAGAAAAGATTTCACAGAAATATCTTCAAGAAGATAGACACAGACTATGACCTATAAACAAACATCCACTCTAGAAAATAGCCACAGGAATGAGATAAGATAACAAGGAATGAAAAAAATTCACAAGATTATCCTTATCAATCATCCACAATAGCACGCAAGGATGTAGAAAAGAAAGAATACTTACAATAACCCACAAAATTCTTCAGTACTCAGTAAATACATTATGATTCAGAAAGAATCTCAAAACACATGAAAACTTGAGGGCATGAAAAATTCCATAGAATGTCTTGCATAAGATTTGGAAAATGAGAATTACAGACACATGAAAAGCTTGAGGATAGAGAAAATGTAACAAAAAAATCTTACATATTTTGAACCTATCTACAAAAGATCAAAAAATAACTTATATACAAAGTACCCCAACACACAAGCTTGGGAGTCAATCCATCCAATCAGATTGGACAAATTAGGGTTACAATAGATATCCATTAAATAATCAGAAACCCTAAAAACAATAAAGTCTATCTATTAATGCACTCAATAAATATCTCATACAATCAAATTAGCCTCAAAGATATCTGTCATCACCATAAATTCAAGTAGATATATCAACTCGATCCATCTACCTTCTCTGCAATTTGGAACACATCACCACTAGCATAAAATTCTAAGAAAAGATTTAAATATTTGAATTTAAATGCAAATGGTGACAGGTGGCATGGAAATACCCAATCAAAAGCCCTTGTTTGAATCTTTATCAACTTTAAAATGTGACTTTCAATCTTCTTTAAGTCACCCGCGAGCTTAGGATCAGATCTGCCACATGGCACGCAGGCACGATGCCTTGAACATTAACAAAATTCATCTTCGCTTTTGACGCTTAATGCCTATCATTAAATCTTCACAAAATTATGATGTCTTTACCACTTTTAAACCCAGGACCCATGATATCATCAGTGCCAGATGTCACCTTGGTGCAATGCCTCAAACATTATCTGTCTATCATCTTAAACCTAAGGAAAAATGTCATCCACACGATCAAATATGACTTGATTGATCTTTACCTTTACCTTTCTAACTTCAGCCTGACCCCAACATGGAAACATAGCACGATGGCTCAATGGTTATCTATCATGCACCTTGGTCTTAAGTAATAATACCCACCACATGATCAAAAGGAACTTGCTCATTTATTAACTAGTCGTTGACAGACCTAGGTTCTAACAACCTACCATGTGTCAACATGGCGCAATGGGTTAATCACTAACTGTCAAGCATCTCCTCTTTTAGGAAAAGTGCCAACCAAAGAATGAAGATCAATTAAATTGGATGTTAAATAAACCCTTTTCATTGAAACTGCAGGCCCCACTTGACCGGGAAGGACACATGTCATCATGTTGTAATGGATTAATGAATAAAAACCTTCATCTTGGTCATTGAGGGAAAGCATTGACCACACAATACATTGAAACTTAACTACAAATTAACCAGTTGCGGGCCTCAAATAAAGGTGACCCCACCATCCATGTGGCACAATGACACATTTCCTTGAATAATCTTTAGTGTTTATCTGGTGATAAAGGCTTTGCAATGACCATTTGATGTGATTTGTTTGACCCTTGTCTTAACTCAGCTTTAACCCTGGGCACTGAATCCCTTTGTATCTCCAATTTGCATAATATTGGCTTTAACTATGGTCAAATCATGATATTAGGAGACAATCATAAGATCAAATATCGATCGACGTCCTATACCAAATCTCCAATTCAAAAAAGAATATTTGATCTCATTAGGAGATTAAGAGATAAAGGTTGTGCCAAGTCACTACATGAATAAGAATATTCCCTCTCGATTGTTATATTAAGAGACAGACATAAGAGGTTAAAGTGCACATGGAAAATAAGAACTTAAGTGGCACAAAAAGTAACTCAAAATTGGACTGGGCCAACAAAGAACTAGGGTTTAAGGGACTCAAGGATTTTAAAGACATGAAAAATGGTTTAAACCAACCCTAGAAACATGCATAGAGAAAGAAAAAGACCAAGAATATTGAAAGAAACCATAAAAGCTAGGCTCTACCCTTGTGGGAGCCTCATTTAATCCACTTGTAGCCAAAATAGATAGGATGGGAAATTTGGGTAACATTTTTGGCAATTTCTATTGGATGTCAGCCTACTAGACATATAAAACCAGTGGCTTTATGACATTCCATTGGGCAAGGAGTCTGTATTGGAGAAAAAAGAGGCTTCTGAGAAGTAGGAGGACTGAAACTAGGAGGAGGGAACAACAAATCAAAACAAGAAAAGAGCTATATACAAGCAGAAACAACAAACTATGCACAAGCACTTTGAGGAAAGCAAGAAAAATTAACCTAATCTAAACTAACCAGTGCATAAAATAGGTCAAACAAAACCATTCACCAGATGGTTAAAATAACTACCCTTCCTCATCAAGATATTTTGTATCAAATGCATAAGGATAACCAAAAATTCATGAGGCACATAAAAGTATGTCAAAAAATATAGAATTGCCTCTTGAAAAATGGGATCAGATTCACTCACCTCAAATAGATCATATGAGGAAATTTCAGTAAGCTCCTCATGGGACAAGTATCTAATGGGGAAGCCTCTTGAAAGCCTAAAATTAGAACTCTCCTTTATGGTTTCTTTTTTAATATTTGTATCCAAATATTGAGAGTTAATATGCACCACAGGAAATCTCATCAACCTATTCTCCATGCTCAGATGATCATTATCTTCAATAAAACAAGCAGAGAGCTCTTCACAACTATCAATTCTCTGAAGGTCTAGAATTGGTTCCAACTCATGTTCATGCATAGAATCCTTAGGAAGAGAGAAATCCAAGACTAGGCCTTCCTTAATAGGCACATCACATTGAACCTCTTCTCCAGGGAATAGGGATTCATCATTTAATTTGTCATAAAAAACCTCTATGATGTTGGAAAAATAATCTTCTTCAAGTTTTTTGTCCATGTGATTTTCTTCAAAAATCTCTTCTATAATTGTAGGCTCATGAATTAGCATATCATCTGAATCCACTCCCTCCAGGTGTTGCAAAATTTCATATGTGGTGATGACCCTATCTTCCTCATCCTTCTCAACAAAACTAGGAAGCTCATAAAAAAAAGAATAGAATCTTCATCTTCATCACTTCCTTGCTAATGGTTACCCTTTTGTTCTAATTGACCCTCAGCTACAGGTAATGGCACATCTTCTTCTCTTTCAAAAAAAAAGGGAATCTCATTGAACAAATTAACCATGAGTTCAGGTTGAGCATCAATTTCCTTTTCTTCTCCTTATTGTCTTAACATGTCATAGTCATAACCCAACACCAACAATGATTTTCTCTCTTGTTTATCACATGAAGGCTCATACACCACAAGTCCTTGCTCTGATGTCTCACTATTAGTCTTGAAAAGACTTGGAATTTGATAGATAGGAGGTGGAGTCCATGAAAGCTTCCATGGTAGCTCAATATCTTGAGAGACCTGAGGGGTCTCTTTGGATAAACAATTATCTTGAACAAACTACTCTTGCAGAGTGGTGGACTGAATATCAAGTATGGTCTCTTGGAAATAATTCTTTCCCTTAAAACTTGGGATGTGAAATTGAGAGTGTTCAGATGTAGACACAAAAGACATATATTTTTTGAAGCTTAGAAAAATGAAGGCCATGTTTGATATCTGTTGCTCTTTTGCATCCAACTCTTTCTCAATATAATCCTCAGGTTTTTGTTGATCACAACAAGGTTTCCATTTTTCTTTCCCAAAAGGCCTGAAGCTTGGAACCTTACACCCAAGAGCTCCTTTTTCAATAATTTGTGATCTTAACTCTGCTTCCCTAACAATAATTTGGCAATCAAGCTCCTCTTCCCATTGGTTCATTTGTTTCTCATCACCTAGAGTCTTTGTCACTTGGTTGGAAAATAAATCCTGCTCATACCTTTGAGCTTCCATCCTTTGCTTGGATAAATGTAGAAGCAAATTTTGAAGATGTTCTTGATCCTTCCTAAAGTTTTGATATTCTTTCTATAGTTGGAGCCCCTCAGATTGATTTTTTGGACAAGCCACTTCTTCTTGCTTCCACACTTCTAACTTTTCTTTCATAGGAGACTCATCATTTATGAAAGTAAGTGTGAAATATGGAGTTCCCTTCTCAAAGTACGGGTTTAAGAGATAGTCTTTTTGGGAAGAAAAAACATTTTCATCACTAAAAAATTATCTTTTCCTATTAAAGGATGCAACCTCATTAGGTTGTACAACTTGTTTTGGTACTGACCCACTAGAGGACTCATGATTTCTTGACTCATCAACCCATTCAAACATGTAGCCTGATCATGAGGTTGATTGCAAGGAAAACACCATTCATTTTTTGCTATCAGAAATTGGTTCTAGTAAGCCAATTTCTCATATTGTAGATCCATGTCTTGATGCCTCTTGATTTCAGACACTTTCTTAATCAAGTCAAGAGACATAGTTTTTGTCCTTTCACCCTCCTCCTTCATTCCAACAAAGTTCAAGCTCTGAGGCTGATTGGAAATGTCTTCATGTTGATTAGGCATGAAATAGTATCCCTAAGACTGGTTATGATTCTGAGTATGCTGCCAATCAGGCTAAGTAGGGGGTGGGTGGTAAGCATGATGAACTTGCTGTTCATATTGGAAATCTATTGGAGTAGTGTATCCTTGAGGATAACTAGGAGCATGAGGATCTTGATATGGTTGATATGAAGATGTATAGGAAACACCCTCATGGAATGGAGACTAGAATAGAGACTGATAGGACATGTTCTCATCAAATGAGGACACGTTGAAAGATTCATATAAGCTAGAAAAAGGGTGAAATCATTGAAAATTGAAAAAACAAACTTTTTTTTACATACTAGCACCTTGTCTACTTGAAACCAGTAGATACTTGCTTTGAGTCACCAGATATGCCTCAAAAGAGAAACCTATTTTAGGTTAGTACTATGTAGTCAACATATCAGAGATAACATAGTTTTTGTTGAAAGATAAACTTCTTATTGGAGTCCCACCGGGCGTGCCATAACTGTTATACACCAAATTTACACCCTATTAAACTTGTAAGTCTAATAATTTGGTATAACATGGGAATCACTTCCAGGTTGTGGGACCTTTTCTAACTGAAGTGAAACCTCCAAATTTTAGGCCGGTTCCTCTTGGATAATCACCTATTTTTCTCTTTAAACTTGAAAAGTAAACTTCGGAGGAAAATGGATAGAATAAGAACTGAAAGACAATAAAGAAAAACTTAATCTAAAAGGTAATATACCAGAAATACATTAATCACAAAAAAATGACCAAGAATTAGCATGAAATTCCTGAATTAGGACAAGTACAACTTCCTAGATAGGCTTGCAAAAGTGTTTCATAGAGAGGTCTGAGATGAAAATATTCAAGGAAAGAAAAGATCTCATAGAAATAACTTCAAGAAGATAGACATAGACTATGACCTACAAACAAACATCCACTCTAGCAAATAGGCACGGGAATGAGACAATATAACAAGGAATGAACAAAACTCACAAGATTATCCTTATCAATAATCCACAATAGCACACAAGGATGCAGAAAAGAAAGAAGACTTAGAATAACCCACAAAATTCTTCAATACTCAGTCAATATATTATGCTTTAGAAAGAATCTCAAAACACATGAAAACCTGAGGGCATGAAAAATTCCATAGAAATTATTGCATAAGCCTTGGAAAACAAAGAATTATAGACACATGAAAAGCTTGAGGAGAGAGAAAATATCACAGAAAACTCTTACATATTTTGAAACTATCTACAAAAGATTAAAAAAACAACTCATATACAAACTCCCTCATCACACAGGTTTGGGAGTCAATCCATCTGATCAGATTGGAAAAATTAGGGTTATAATAGATATCCATTAAATAATCAAAAACCCTAATAATAGTCAAGTTTGTCCATTAATGCACTCAAGAAATATCTCAGACAATCATATTAGCCTTGAATATATCTCTCATCGCCATAAATTCAAGCAGATAGATTAGCTCAATCCATCTACCTTCTCTATAATTTGGAACACGTCGCCACCACCATAAAATTTTGAGAAAAGATTTGAATATTTGAATTTAAACACAAAAAATCATAGGTGGTGTGGAAATACCCAATCAAAGGCCCAAGTTTGAATCTTTATCAACTTTAAAACATGACCGTCGATCTCCTTTAAGCTACTCGTGAGCTTAGGATCAGATCTTCCATGTGGCATGTAGGCATGATGCCTTGAACATTAATAATATGCATCTTAGCCTTTGAGGCTTAACAGCTATCATTAGATCTTCACAAAATGATGACTTCTTTACCACTTTTAAACTCAGGACCCATGATGTCAGGAGTGCCAGATGTCACCTTGGTGCAATGCCTCAAATGGTATCTGTCTATCATTTTAACCCTAAGTAAAAGCGCCATCCACACAACCAAATTTGACTTGATTGATCTTTACCTTTACATTTCTAACTTCACCCCAGCTCCACCATGGACACATGGCATGATGGTGCAATGGATCAATGGTTATCTATTGTGCATCTTGGTCTTAAGGCATAACGCCCACTGCATGATCAAAAGGAAATTGCCCCGAGATTAACTAGCCTTTCAACCCAAGTTCTGACAACCTACCACACGTTGACATGGCGCAATGGCTTAATAAATAACTATCGAGCATCTCTACTTTCATGCAAAGCTCTAACCACAGGATGAATATCAACTAAACCGAACATTAAATAAACTCTTGTCATTAAAACTCTAGGCCCCACTCGACCAGGAAGGACACGTATCATCATGTCGCAATGGCTTAATGAATAAAAACCTTCATCTTGGTCATTGAGGGAGAGCATTGACCGCACAATACATTAAAGATTAAGTGTAGATTAACCAGCCACAGACCTTGAAGAAAGGTGACCCCACTGTCCACGTGGCACAACAACACATTGCCTTGAAGAATATTTAGTGTTGATCTGGTGATAAAGGCTTTGCAAAAACCGCCTGATCTGATTTGTCTGACCCCCTTCTTAACTCATCTTTAACCCCAGGTGTTGAATCCCTTTGTATCTCCAAGTCACGGAATACTGGCTTTAACTCTGGTCAGATCACGAGATTAGGAGACAACTGTAAGATCAAATCTTGATCAAAGGACTGCGCTAAATCCCTAAATCTGAAAAGCATATTCGATCTTGTTGGGAGATTGAGAGATAAAGGAAACACAAAGTTGTTGAATGAATAAGAATATTCCCTCCCGATTGCAAGATTAAGAGATAGACATAAGAGGTTAAAGCACACATGGAAAATAAGAAATTAAGTGACATGAAAAAGTAACTCAAAATTGGAATGGGCCACCAAAGAACTAGGGTTTAAGGGCCTTAAGGATTTTAAAGACATGAAAAAGGGTTTAAACCAGCCCTAGAAACATGCAGAGAGAAAGAGAAAGATTATGAATCTTGACAGAAACCATACAAGCTAGGTTCTACCCTTGTGGAAGCCTCATTTACTCCACTTGTAGCGAAAACTGGACAGGATGGGAAATATGGGTAACACTTACTACACTCAACACCAAAAAATAAGAGACCTTAAAAAAAGGTCATATACATCCCAAAATAACTTATCCTAAGCTCTCGTGTCTTTATTCATCATATACTGTCTTCACTGAACAAAACTGTACTGCTATACTCTGTAATTCTACTTTGTGGACTTAGTCATTTTGTAATCTATAAATCCAAAATTGTGTATGAAATCAAGCGACCATCCATACCAAACATTTTTCCATAAATGAAAACCCTAAAATGTTCCAGAACATTCCCGAATGAACCACTTGCCAACAATATCTCCCTTTGGCATTGATGACAACATTTAGTGAAAAATGACTAAGTGTCAATACCAAAAATATATACAAAAAAATATTTATCTCCTTTACATATATCTTCTCTACTATATAAGTTGTTCATATCTTCTCTTCTCCCCCTTTGTCATTAATGGAAAAGGTATTCAAAAATGTAGAATACATAACAAAATTGTGCCACTGCTTACCAAATATTATACCATCTTTAGAACATCTTGGAAGGATGTCTCCAAGATCTTCACTTCCTCTAACCAAGTATTCACCAGTATCTAACTCACATAAATCATCCCATTCACTTCAAAAGTAGATGTCTCTGCTACCTTTAGCTCATTAGGCATATATTTGATGAGGGCCTGTGTTGTCTTCTCCATGTCAGATAGATGGGTCTCAAGAATTGATAACCTAGGAGTGATTAAAATCTTCAACATACCAAATATTCCCACCACTCTCCCTTTCTCTATATCCAAGAAACTTAGTTTTTCCAATATCTTAGACACTTGTCTGTCTAACTCCAATATAGAGTGTGAAGAGGTCTCACAAGTGTCCATCATCTTGTCTAGAGTTAGTCTATCCTTTTCTATTAACTCCTCAATGTTTTTAAGATGTATAACAGGATTTATAGAGTAACTGTATAACTTCCTTCCATACGATACAAAACTCCTTGCCTCAGATATAATATTGTTCAATATGCCCAAGTCCCATGAGATAGACTTACAAATTTCTTCCAACTTCTTTACAAGGTAATTCTTCTCTTCTTTCTCTTCAGTGATATTCTCCAAGGACTCATAGTGATTATCAAAGTCACCGAATACCATGTTTAAGTTCTCTGCACTGTCCTTTGATTGGAAAGAAAAAGGTATAGGTAGGAGTTTGTTGACAGTGTCGACTTCTCTTTCCATTACCGTTGTCTTCTTCTCACCTTTTTTCTCAGATCTCTCTTTCTCTTTAGCAAATGTGATATAGGATAACTTCATTAGCTCATCCACATCCATATTCTCAACATCAGTGCTCAGAGTCTTATCTCCACTTACCAACAATAATGATGAAGAAATAGATGCATGAGTTTCATATTTCTCTTCAACTTTATTCACTGTTTCTTTTGTTGCCTTAGCTTCACTCACTTTCTTCTCTTCTTTCTCTGTCATTTGTAGAAAAATGCTTCCTTCAATGTTGGTATCTTCCTTTTTCCTTCCATAATGTTTCATAAGAATTTTTAGTTATCATTTTGATGTCTTAGTTTACTATGTTTTGGTATAATCTAGGTTTATTAGTTATAAAAACATGTAATTGTAAATGGTGTGAAGCTTGTCGCTTCTCCTCATTTTTTATAAAGGAGAAACCAAGATTGTATTCTAATAACATAATATAATATAATAGGAGATATATAATATAAGAAGTACTTATACACAATGTACTCAGATTTTCAAGATTAATAAAAAGATCCAATTTCCATTTCTACAATTGTGGTGTAGAATTATTTTCTCATCAAATTGGTCCTTTGTGATTATTAATTCAAAGAATTAATTTCCATTTTTAAAACTTGTGCAAGGAGGTTATTTATCCTTCACACTAATTCAAATATCAAGAAGCATTTCTGAAGTTTTTTCCTTATGTTTCTTATCTGATTGGATTTCTAAAAGAGAAATTAAAATATATTAGACTAATTGTTGTGTTGTGTACTTAATCATCTTGCATTAATAGGATTGAATGGTTTCTAGTTTATCTAAAGGATAAAATACTACCTTAAAGTTGTACACGAGGGTTTGAGGAGGGGTAAATTAGTGCCCAAAAAGGATAAGGGACTAGTCTTATCAATAATAGATATAAAATTCCAAACAAAACCAATCTTTATTTTCAATAGGAGAAGGTAGAAACATAGATTAGAACTAAATAAGTAAAGCAGTAGGAGAAAGTATAAGACATAAGTAAAATAAAAGTGAAAGATAACAATAGAAGGAAGCTAGATAAGGAAGTAAGAATCAAGAAGTCAGTAATCAAATTAATCTATTTTTAGGAACTCATTCCATTCAAAGGTATAAGTAGAAGAAAATAAAATTAAAACACCATCTTCTATGAAAAGCATTAGCTTCAAAGGTCAAGTTGGTGAATAGGTACACCCACCTAGGTCCTGTAGAGAATGAATTGTAGAGGATTCAAATCAAGTTTGATTGATCCTATTAGTTGGCCAAGTCAATTGGAGAGTTTTAGCATAAATCTTGGGATCCTTTTAGAACTTTCCAATCTATTGATTTGCAAACCAACAAGTTGATAATTAAATGTATCCAATTATCCATAAGAGGATTCTTAGTTAGATAGAATATCTTTGAGTTAATAGTTCTCACTTCAAATCAGTTCCTTTACCCCTCTCAGTTAGTATCAATATTTCTCTCCAATGCAATGGATTTGATATAGTCTGTGCACTTAATTGAAATTTTGGCGTTCAAAGTCGTTCAAAAGCAATTTTTGATTGGTAATAATCTAAAAATTGTCATGCAAGACTATGACCTATGGAGTGGCCAAGCTCTTGTGGGGGGATTATTTTCATGTCATCAATTATTTCAATTTCATGATTTTCTAGTAACATACGACGGGGTAAAATGCACACTTGACAGTCAAAATGCTAAATATATGAGCAACATTCTCAAGGTTACTACGAGGGTGCTTGGAGTGCAGTTGGAAAGTAGGGTGAAAAAGACTACTGGCACTCTACTGGAACTCCTAGGGTTTCCAAACCCTGCATCTCCACCACATTCTCTCTCCACTCAACCTTCAAAATGGAAGTCATCAGGTCATGGCAATGAATGGAATATTTGGGAGGAAGGGGAACTGTCAGTTGAAATGGATAAAGAGGCACATTTTCACCAATACGGTGGCCTCAGCCACCAATATGGAATTGTAGATGTAAAAACACAGCAAACCCTTTGTACACCAGTTGGCGATGTTGACTAGGAGGAGATAGCTAGCCAAGAACATGGGAGTGGCTGGGGGTCATATCCCTTAACTACTTCAAGCTCTGCGGAGAAGGAAGAGATGCCTCATGGCTCTAGGTGGGAAATGCCCAACTCTTTGGGCTGACCTTATGAATGGACAAAAGGGGGGCCTTTACACACTCAAATTGGCTCTCAACAAAATGACTCCGCTGCGATGGAGTAATGAATATTCAATAATGGGTGACAAATTATAGGCCGAAAGCATACATTTGGGCAAAAAAAATTTCTTTGTACTAATCGACTATGTCC
Organism: Thuja plicata; assembly: GCA_018584345.1. Lineage (NCBI taxonomy): Eukaryota > Viridiplantae > Streptophyta > Pinopsida > Cupressales > Cupressaceae > Thuja > Thuja plicata. Next base: position 1,816,827 of record MU228483.1, read on the forward strand.
TAAACTTTTGTGCCCATGTGGAAAATATTGTAGTTTGGGTATTTAGCTAAAATATATATTTTCTAAGTATAGTTGAATCAAATTTTGTACCTGAACCAACCAGCAAAGCCGATAATAGGGTCAACAAACCGACAATTATCATCGACCACTACAACCAACCAGGAGAAACCGATGACCAATACCGACGAGAAGAAACCGATGAGAATTATTGACTAGCTGAACCTATAAGCACAACTAACAAAAATAGAATTGGTTTCAGAATCGACGAGCACAACCAATCAGCTGCACTGACCAGCGTAATTTTTTTTGAAAGGTGTATGAAATTTTGCTCGTTGTTGTTAGATGGTGATTTTGTATTCGAATGGCACTACCTGAGTATATTGTATTGTCACAACATCTCTTCGCTATATTGTATTTGAGCAAGGATTCTGGGTTTTCTTGTTGGTTCTTTCCCGAATGAGCTCTTGAGCTAGCTTATATTATATTAATAAATATATTTAGTGGCTTGCCCACTTTTGCTTTAAAAAAAATAAATAGTTGCATAGATAGGATTGAAAATGGAAATAGTATACTCTACATTTTTTGTTTCATTACCAAGGATGGTGTCTAATCATGATATTACTTGAGTTGTTTCATAAATTTTCAATATTTTTTAGAGCTTAATTTTTTTTCCTACTTTAGGAACTTTAGAGATTTTAAAATATAAAATTTTTACTAAAAACATGCAAGTTAAGTAAAGAAAAGACTCTTTCTTTTGTATATAGAGGTGAAAATACCATCTTGCAAGGCTCCTTCCTTTAATTATAACAATAGTCTTGATGGACATATCCTTAATTTTCACGTCTATTTTCTCCACACTCATCATCTATCTCACATTCATCCCAATCCTCAAGACTTGGCATGAGAGATCAAAACAACAACAATTCCATACCTACTTTCCATTTCTCTATAGTAAAAAAATAAAGGAATGCAACTCTTAAGAACATAACACCTTTAACTCTCCCTAATTTTCATGGGTTAGTGATTGAGGACCTTGAAAAGTTCCTCTTTGAGTTTTATGTCATGGAAAAGTTATAACTACACTACAGATGCCCATATGACGAAACTATTTCTTGCTACCCTCAAAGATTCAACCTTGAAGTGTTTTATGGGATTAGGAAGAGATGCAATGGTAGACTGGGCCTAAATTAAAGAAAATTTACTTAATAAGTATAAGGATTATTTAAAGGCACTAGATTTATGTGGAGATGACATTTTCAAAATGACTCAAAAGGAGGATGAGCCATTGGAGGATTACCTAGAGCAGTTCCTGTTCAATCTCAAAAAGTATAGACATGATACACTAGGTTCCTCCAAGTAATCCATGAATAATTCTTAGATGCATTGGACCTAATGAGGGGAGGATATATTTCAATAGAAACATGGGATAATATTTGTGTATTTTTGTAAAATTACTCAAGGGACATTGTGAGTAAGTCCCAAAGTACAAGGTCAATTTATTCAAAGATAGCTATATGGGTCTCCAAAATGGAAATAAGTAACTTGTTGACTGGCATGAAGTAGTATTTTATAAACCTCCTGGACACTCAATTGGAAAAACTTCAATCAAGGAATAAATAAGAGGAAGCAAATGTAGTCTTGACTGAATACTTGCCTAACTATTTTTATAGAAAGAAATATTGCAAGTGCAAAAGGATTTCCATTGTAGAGGATAATCTATATTTAAAATCATTGGAGGATGACAAGGGAAAAATTCTCTACCTATCTCAAAGGAAACCATGGAACCAAGAACAAGGTACACCTCAAGACCCATTGTCTTTTAACACACCTTACTCAAATTATCCCTCATGAAAGAATCAACCTCCCCAAGGTTGGAGGAGCTATGATTTTTCACCATGGAACACTCAACCTAGGGCATGGACTCCCTTCCAACCCATAGGAAAAATTCGTAAGTGGAAGGCACCCCAAATAAATTGGAAATGGAAACCATAATGGAGAGGTAGTCACCTTTGAGGAGATCAAAATCTAGGATATCAATAGAAATAATTGTAGGGTTCTTCCACTCAACAAGATATAATGCTTGATCTTTACAATCCTACTCATGCACCTACAAAATCCACTTAACTACCTTCTCAGAATACACATGACCTAAACAATTACCTTGCCTAGTAGTCATATGCTAGTGAGATGCAACAATTCCTTACTTATGTCTTAGATATAAATAATGTACATCTCTGATTTGGAAAAACTTTACTTACCACAATATCTCCCCTTATAACTAATATTATAGAGGAGTATGCTTAAAAAAAATCCATCCACCATCAAGTGAGAAAATCACTATATAAATACAAGAATATACTAAGAAGACAATCTTACCTACTGAGAAAAATACCCCACCATTGAGAGGTTGAATGATAAAAATAATGAGCCTATACCATATTTTGATTTCCTGGAACCAATGAAGAATGTTAGCATTGAAATTTATTTATTAAAATTCATAAAAATGTTCTCATCTATAAAAAAAAACCATAAATAATTATGTATTAATTAAATAGGAAAAAAAGAGGAAGTATCCTACAACAATGCATATTGTGGGCAATCTGGAAGATATTATGTTGGGCATACATTTATTTCTAAAAACTAATAATGCAAGTAGTCCTATGGTCAATGTTACCATTGATGGAATATTGATACCTAACACAATAATTTATATAGGAGCCACAATTAATGTAATGATAGGAGAAACCATGTAAACTTCAAAACTGCCATACCTAAGGCCAACAACAATACCTTTGTACTTAATGATAATTCTATTGTTAAGCTAGAGGGGATAGTGGAGGATCTTTTCATAACACTTGACTCGTGGGAAAACCCAAAAGACTTCATGATCTTATTGCCTAAGGCTAATCTTGGTGGTTACTCTATCCTTTTGGGAAGACAATGACTTGCCACTATAGATGCCTTTATAGGATGTAGATCAAGGGAGATAATAATTGCAAATGGAAATATTACAAATAAGTTATTTTGTATCCACCTTCTCAACCACATAAGAATATAATTAAATAATTTGGACTACCTTATGGGACACAAAGGAAGATTCATTAAAAAATCTTATTATGATAGATAGGATTCCCATTCTTTACTTACAAGATGAGGATACAATGTTGGCCCATATAATCCAAAATGACTATCAATAAGATCCAGATGATTTGAATGCTCTAGCCATTTTGTCTTCCCCATTGAGTACTTTGCTTCTTGCAACAATAATTGAACGTTACATGTCTACTTTAGTAGTATTGCGTAACCTTTTTCCCCATACATCTGATCAGGGGATGATATAAAAAAATATTTCTTCTATGTATTTCCTCATCATATAAAAAGAGATAAAACCTATTAAATATATAAAAATTAACAATAAACTTAACCAAGAACAATAACAGTTGAATTATTTACTATAGGAACATTACTCAACATTTGCATGGGACTACTAAGATACAAAAGGGCTTGATCCAAAATTTTACACACAATATCTATCAAGGAAGATTATAGACCAATTAGAAAACCTCATAGAAGGATGAAACAAATATTTAAGGGAGAATTATAGGAATTGTTGAATTTAGGGCTCATATACCCAACTTTTGATAGTCAATGGGTTTCACTACTGGTGATTGTTCCTAAAAAAAGAGAAAAATAGAGAGTCTGTGTTGAGTATATATAACTTATCTCAATACCAAGGAAGGATAACTTCCCTTCTCCTTTCATTATTAAAGTCTTAGACTCCCTAGCTTGTAAGAAATACTTCTCATTTTTGGATGGGTTCAATGGCCGCAATCAAATTAAAATGGCCCTACAAGACCAAGGCGAGAAAATTTTAACTTTTCCATGGGGCACATATGTATATGTAATATTTTAAAGAGTAGTCCTTTGTATATTTTTTGATCTCAAACATGACCCCATGTATGTCTATATGGATTATTGTACCCTGTGTGATACTTATAAAGAAAATTTGAAAAATGTAGAAAACTCTCCAAAGATGCCAAGAACACAATCTATCATTAAGAAATGAGAAGTGCTATATAATGATGCAAGGAGTGGTTTTGGGAAACTACATTTCTAAGAATGAAAGATAGGTTGATCCAACGAAGATTGAAGTCATAGATAAATTTCATGTTCCATCAACAAAAATATGTAGGGAGATTCATAGGACCACTAATTACTACAAGAAGTTTGTAAAAAGATTTAGTAAAATTGATGCACCTTTGTACACCTTATTTTCCAAATATGCAAAATTTGATTAAGCTACCAATTCCTAGACAACCTTCCAAATGCTCAAGTATTTGTTAACTAAATAAATTATTTTGAGGGGACTAAATTGGACACTCTCATTTCACATTGATCTAGATGCATCAGATCATGTAGGCTGGAGAATTCATGGGGCAAAAAGAAAGAATGATTGAGTATGTTATCTACTATATTAGTAATAACTTGAAAGAAATGTAATTAAAACTATATAACCATATAAAAAGAGATCCTAGAATTCATCTATGCCATAAATAAGTCTATAAATTTGATGCAGGACCATACTTGGGTCATTGGAAAGCTTGCATCACCCAAAAATATTTCCCTTTCAATTTGTTCTTAGTTTAGTTCCACTTAGCAATTACGTGTTTCTTGTTGTGTTCCTTGGTTTTGGATCATTTGTTATTGTGAACATGAGGGATTGTTCTGGACATCATGTTTTACCTATGTTTAGGTTCGCACCTCATTTGGATACTTTTCTATGGAGATATTCTAGATTCATGGTCAGTTCTGTATGTTCTTCATGTTCTAACAGTCATTTGAGGTTTTTCAATCTCGTAAAGTATTTTCCCGATTGGAGAAGCTTGGTGACTCATATCCCAATGTTTTTGGATATTTGGTCGATGTTTCTCTTGGATCATGCATCATTTCTACATCTTGGAATTGAGATATTTATGATTTGGTTCCCGATCTATATTTTCGTATTACATTTTCTTATTCTTGGAAAATGTAATTGATCTGGCCAACTTATTATTTGTGAAGGCTCTATAGATTGAGGCTCTTGATCTTTGTTTGGGATAGTTCTTGGGAGATAACCTTGTGTTGGAAATAATGAAATGGTGTGTACTGAGAGGGGAGGGGTGAATCAGCACCCTTAAAACTTTTATCACTTAACCTTAATCCTTTTCGTAATCAATTGTATTACCAACCATATATTTGATTCTATCTTTGTGTATGTAATGTCAATTAATTAACTCAATTAACATGTAAACATTCATAGAAACATTCATGAAATGCATAGAAACATGACACACGATTTGGTAATGTAGAAAACCCTTGTTAGAAGGTAAAAAATGCGGTGGGGATGAAACCCACAAAGCTTCACTATCAGTAGAATGGAAGGGGTCAGTTAAGGCTTACAATTTTGATCACTTATGATGATCTACCCTATTAGGAGTATCATGTAGAGACTAGTTAAGGTATACTCTGTTAAGAGCTTTAGCAACACTATTTAGTGTGCACTCGGTCAAGAGATTTACAAAGAATTGTTAAATCCACCTTTCTCAAGGATTTATTCTATTTGATACACTTGTTAGAATGTAGTCAGAAATATTCATTGACCTGAGTATATGAAATCTACAATTGCTGATTATAAATCCAATAAAGATTATATGTATATTTATCACCTATTATGATTGATCAATCCCTCTGTTCTGCTCGGTAGCCTTGAATCTAGTTCTTGATAACCTATTTTATCTTGTTTTGTTCTTCTACATAAAAATATTAGTCTGATTCGTAGATGTGCCCCTTGGCTAAAATCAGCATCACACACATGTATTCTGATAGATTACATATCTATTTATACAATGAGTTTGACCTAAATGAGTTTCACATTTTACAGTGATAACTCTATGATTGAAGGTTTATGACTTGACCTTGATCTCCTAGTTTGCATGTTTCTAATTAGTTAGACTAATTAAAACAATTACAATTACATTGATTATCCCTCAAGAAATGGATTTAAAGCTAATTAAAAAGATAAATATAAAACACAAGTGTTTTATCTGACATGGAAGTCAGATCCACATTTCTCAGGATTCTAACTATCTCTTGGTAGACTGGTGCTCGAGATGCTCTGTGGTCTGTCAGGGTCCTCTGTCATCTGTTGTGTCAGGTTGCACAGTAATCTTCTTGTCAGTTTCCTCTGTCAGGTTTTCTCTGTTGGGTTATTTTGTTGGGTTCCACTTTGTAACATTTTCAGGCTGCACTGGTAACCTATGTCATTGGGTTCCCTTGTGAACTTGTCTGTCGGGTTGCACTAAACCTGACTTTTGGTCTTGGTGATACCAACGGTTTCAAAACTATTTTCCTTTCATACTAATGGAAATAATATTTCTTCAACCTCCCCCTTTACATTAGTATCAAAAATTGATATGTGCAAATACTAAAAAGTTTAGTAATGTACACCATGTGTTCACCTTGTCATTTATGACTCCCCCTATGTATATGCTGGTATAGTATAAGTATATGTATGTACACTTAACTTTATAATATTCTTCCTTTTCAGATTATCATCTTTATTATATCATTTTCCCCCTTGTGTCATATCAATTTCCCATCTATTCATATCATTTTCCCCTTTTTTGATAGTAAGGGAAAAGGTGTAATCACTTACAACTTGTCAAAAATGTGGGAATGAGAGTTGTTCATGTCCTCCATAATGTTTTCCCATTTCTCTTGAAGGTGTTCTAGATCCATGTGCTCCAATGTGATCCTTGTGTGCATATCATAAATACTATCAGTGACAAATATCTCTGGGGTGGCAATTAATTGTCTTGTCGTCATCATATGTTGCTGCAGTAGTGTTAGATTGGGTAGTAGTAGAGCTTGTAGCTCGATTACCTCATCCATAAACTTTGATTCTGCCTCTTGATGAAGTCTCAACTTCTTTGCTTCTATTACCTTTACATAATGCAATTGTATTGCATTGTTAGTTGTTGAGAGACTTTGAGCACTAGAATTTAGATCTTCATCTATTTTTGCAATCTTTTCACTATTTTCCTTAGTGAATTTCTCTAATGTGCTTAACTTATGAACTAAGGCTATTGCTTCTTAAATGATAGGTTCTAACTCACTTACTTGTTTAGACAACTTAACCTTGTTCTCTGCCACTTCTTGGCTGATTTTATTGGTCAATTTATATTTATACTTTTTCTCTGCTCATTCTTCAATTGCCTTTTCGACATCCACATTCTATGATTGGATTGTGTCGGTAAGAACAACCAATTGATCAATGATAGATGCATTTTGATCAATTTTTGTATCAGGTACTATTTGTTGAAGAATATCCCTTGTTGTCTCAAGTACCTAAGTTTCCTTTGTTTCCTTCTTAAGCTTATCTTGGATATATTTTCTTCTACAGAGTTCTGCATAGTTTTTTAGTTCCTCTGGATCCAATGTCTTCGGATCACAGGCTAGTATCTCAATTATCTCTTCTAGTGTAACTATAGATTATTGTTCTTATTCTTCTTCTTCTTGGAGAGAGTTGTGGAGGGACCTGTATGTAATACCATAGTAATTTCCTTTTCTTGGTCTGATGTTCTTGGTGAAGGCTTTGGTGTATGTGTACTTGTATCTTTCTACTCGATGTCTACTTGTCAATTAGGAGTGGACGTCTCCATTCAACCTTAGTATTTTCTATAGCATCTCCTTTGGTATTATTAGGAGTGGTATCACCTTGTTTCTCTTCTTCACCTTTGTCTTTTTTTTCTCCTTCTATTTCTTTTTGTTCTTAATTGGTTTCTTTTTATCTCCATCTTTACTCTGCTTGTCAGATGTGTTTTTCAGTTCTTCTGCACCCTTATCTTTGGGTATGCTTGCATCCTTGTCAGGTGATTTGTCATTCTCTGCAATAATATTGATAGCTTGTATCAATAGTGGTATTTTTCCTAGTGTATCTACTTGATCAACATCTATTTTTGTGTCCTATTCCTCAGTTTGGTCTAGGGCAACAGTGGCATCTTCATCTTTCTTTAACTCATCTGTAGGATCTTCTCTGGTAATGTCAATGGTAGTATTATAAAGGAATGTTTCATCTGCAGTCTCCATATCATTGTTAGCTAATGTGTTCAATGCTTCTTCATTAACATCCTCACCATCAGTTATAAGAATGTGCTCTGGGCTTGTTTTGGCCTGATCTTCTTCATTATGTGGATTGTTGGTGAGTTCCATTACATGCTCGGGGCTTGTGTCATTTTTGGGTACCTCGAGTATTTTTCTCAATTCATCCTCACTTTTTCTGTCAATCTCAATTAGATGTCCCTGTAGCACTTTGTAGGCTCTTAATTTTGGTGAGAACCTTTTGGAATGTAACTTCATCATTTCTTAAATCTCTTCCATCTTAGATTCGGGTGGCATAACAGAAACTAGGGCTCTTTCCCTTATTTGTTTCTCTTCCTTTAGTGCATATGTCCACCTTGTTGAAATTCTATCTAGAAGTTCTTTAAGCATTTTAACTTCAAACTGTATTGGTACATATTTGAATACACACGTTGTTGTAATGATTTTCTCCTCTAACTCATTATGATCCTTAGGATCCAGTGTTAGCCATTTCCTAATCTTAGGATCTATTATTGATCCTGCCTTGATTATTGATGCACATACCTCATCAATTGTGGTAGGGAACTTATTCTTAACCGGTTTTTCATCTTTTTCGATATCCTTTATGTCTTCCTTAGTTCATATGAATCTCTTTCTCCTCTTAGGTTCTGATGTTTGACCTTTTTGAGGCTTCCTTTTATAAGTTCTTACCTATCCTTTCTTCACCGGTGATGCACTTGTGTCTTTATTTGTCTAACTTCTAGTCCTTGGTTTCTTTTCTGTTGCTACTGGTGCATCAGACTCTATAGATTCAGAGTCACTCAAATTTTCTTCTTCACCGATGGGTGACTATCCCTTGGTGTCATCCTTTTATTCAGACTCTTCATCATTTACCAACAACTTTTTCTTCATTATCTTTCCCATTTTCTCTTTCTTTCTGTCAATTTTCTTCACAACTAAGCCTATTTTAATTTCTTCCTTGGCTTCCTCATAGGTTCCAAACCTAGGTTGTGACTTATCCACTAGTTCATTTATCAATTCTTCAATAGTATTGGTGGCTTGATCTATGTTGACCTCATAGTCAAGTGGTGCTAACCATACTATTCTCGGTACAACTGGTTTGATAAATGTGTTATCGGTGTCCACCATAAAGAAAATGTCAATTTTATACTTTTCCACCATTTGTTCTGGTATTCTCATTCTTTTATGCATTCTTTCCTTAAATCCAGTGAAGTATTCATCCATAACTGATACAAAGTTGTCACCTAGTGACTTGATGAATTCACTGATTTGTATGGTCACTGATCAGGTGGTATCCCAGTTGACATTTCCTATAGATGGAAAGAAGTTCTAAAAGTAAAAAAATGTACACATTAAAGTGATCCAAACTTACATGAATTGGACTTTGTTGACCTGATTGTCCCCATGTTTTCATCAAACTATTTTAGTAGAAGCTCGGATAGATCCAATTGTAGACCTTTCTTTACAATCTTATAAGCAGTGTCAACTTCTCCACATGCTATGTTGTTTAACATGCTGGATTGGTATATCTTAAATCCTAGCACACATGCACCGAAATTGAGTTTTGGATCAGTGATGGTGTTAACCTTCAATCCTCTGTTATCCCATACTATACCTATCATCTTCTCTATCCTGGGATGAGAAGGGTGTTTGAGAGCCTTGTCCTTGTTGGTTATAGGATAACTGGTAATAGTGTGTATCACATCTTTGGTGATCATTTTTGGCTCATCTAGCCACATCTTTTAGTCATGCACTCTACTCAGCACCACCCAAATCCACTTAGTTTTAAAATCCCTTGGGAACATTAGGACACATGTCGGCCCTTTGACCTCGATGTGTTTGTGTTCCTCCTTAATGGTTTCTCTTGTACAAAGCTTCTTGTAAGCTTGATCAATCTCAAGATCTCCTATCTCAGCGATCTTGTAATGTATGTAGGCTTGTACATCCTCAATCAGTAAAACCCTAGGTGGAATGCTAGAGGATGCACCAGCATCATCGGGTTGCGAAACAACCTATGGATAGATTTCATACTTAGGTTCTTCACAAGTGGAGTTCTTGATCAGATTAACCTTCTTCTCCTTAGCATTCTTGATCTTGGTTGCACGGGAAGTGGTTTCCATGATTTCATAAAAAAGGGGGGTTTCCCACAAAATAAAATAGTAAGCTCGATGATTCTTGTTACTTACTTTAACCTTTTGTAGTTGTTGATTGTTCAAAATCTAAATGTTGTGAATATGCTTGGAGTGCTCTACGATCTAGTCTCTCTATTTTTGCTATGCTTTGCTCTGCTCCATTTCTTAATCACTTTGTGAATAATGAGCTCATCTGTCACTTGATTTATAGATGATGCCCTAAGTGGAGCAATTAATTCTCTATCCACTTGTCGGGTATCGAAGATAGAGTTTCTCAGGTTACACACAAACTTTTGGCTTGGGGTAAGTGATAGGTTACTTGACCTATCACAGGTTTACCAATAGTGCTCAGGAAGTGGGGAAGTATTCAATGCATTTTACATGATTACCGATGAGTCTTGGGTTACATTGATTAACTTGGTTTTCATATGTACATCAAATATTCTCGGTATGCTTTGACAACTTAGCTTTTGTATGTTAACCGATGCTTTTCGGTATGCATTAACCAATGAGATTGAATTCACAGAATCATAACAAGTAATACTATAGTGCATCTTTAATCATTCTAATTGGGTATTTTAACTATGTATAATGGAACTAATGTAAAGTATAACTTAGTATAGTGCAGTTCCATACTTACTTGTTCATCTTAGGTGGTGGTGGTGATGTCACCAGATCCATTGGATAAGGTGTCACCAATTGCATTGCTTGGTCCAGCATCATTAGTGTTTTCGGCTTTCCTTCACATTTTGTTTCTCATCTTCCTGATGTCTTCAATGGTGTGGCCATTGGCAAAGGGGCTTGTCTTTGTCACTCGGTCTCTGCAGTCCTTGCTTAGATGACCAACTTTACGACAGTGTTCACATGCCATTCTGGGGTTAGTCCAGCTCCTAGAATTTCTTATCCATTTTCTCATGCATTTTGCAGCTATGTGTCCATATCTACCACATGCTGTGCAGTTTTCTCATGTATTTTAATCCCAAACATATGAGTTACCGACTCTTTTCGGTTGATAAGAATTTTCTTGATTTTTAGGCTTCCATGATTGCTTTTTCTTCTTCCTTCATTCAAGAGATGTGTGCCCATGCATTTTGCAAGTAGGATAGTATTTGTCCATTTAGGTTTCCTTCTTTGATTTATTCACCTTAGATTTACATTCATATACTTTATGTCCTTTCTTATTACATTTATAACAATTTCCTATGAATGAAGATGTGTATTTAGGAATACATTTTATTTTGCTCTTGCAGACATTTGATGTGTGGCCTGGTTTTCCATAGTGATTGCATGACTGCCTTCTTGGTCTTGGATTTTTTTATACATTCTTTGGATCATCTTGGTATGGTGAATCTCCATTCTCAGTATAGCCTAGTCCGGTATTGTTATTGACTCTTGTTTATCCATCCAGAAAATCATCCATCATTTTGGTACTTTCTTCATCTCTCTTGATCATGTCATTGTATTGTTTCTGAATTCTTACTTCATGCTTCAGTCTTTCATTTTATTCTCTTAGCTCACCAATAGCTTCCATCTTTCCATTCATTTCTATGTTCATTTAGTTTGCCTCCTGACTCATAAGAATAATCTGATTGGTGATCTCATCATGACGTTCAGTAAGTCTTTTTATTTCTGACTCTTTCTCTTTTAGCTTTTCAATAACCTTCCTCCTATCATCAATTGCTAGTGTTCTTTCTTGCTCATGTTGTCTAGCATTATTCATAACCTCAATCATTCTTACCATCTATGTCTCTTGACCGATTTGCAGTGATTTCACTTGTCTAGCTAGATGTTGATTCATTTCAATCAGACTTGTGATGCTTCCTTCAGATGTATCTGATGTGTTGCTTGATGTAGATCCTAAAGACTCAAATAAATTAGGCATCTCTTCTTCATGATAGTCTATTTCATTACAACGAGATGCGATAATCTTTCTTTCATCTAGTAGTTGTCTCATCTTGATTCTAACTTCTTTATATTGCTCATAGAAGATCTGTATCTCTAACTTCTGATTCTCAATACTCTTGTCTAGCTTGTACCTTTCCATTGTATGATCTTTTCTCTTAAGTCTTTAAAATATTTAAAATAATAGATTTATCTCTGATACCAACTGTTGGAAATAATGGAATGGTGTGTACTAAGAGGGGAGGGGTGAATCGGTACCCTTAAAACTTTTATCACTTAACCTTAATCCTTTTAGTAATCAATTGTATTACCAACCATATATGTTATTCTATCTTTGTGTATGTAATGTCAATTCATTAACTCAATTATCATAAAAACATTCATAGAAACATTCATGAAATGTATAGACACATGACACAATATTTTGTAATGCAGAAAACCCCTGTTAGAAGGTAAAAACTGCGGTGGGGATGAAACCCACAAAGCTTCACTATTAGCAGAATGGAAGGGGCCGGTTAGGGCTTACAATTTTGATCACTTCTGATGATCTACCCTATTAGGAGTATCATGTAGAGACAGGTTAAGGTCTACTCCGTTAAGAGCTTTAGAAACACTATTTAGTGTGCACTCGGTTAAGAGATTTACAAAGGATTGTTAAATCCACCTTTCTCAAGGATTTCTTCTATTTGCTACACTTGTTAGAATGTAGTCAAAAATATTCATTGACCTGAGTATATGAAATCTAAAATTTCTGATTATAGATCCAATAAAGATTACATGTATATTTATCACCTATTGTGATTGATCAATACCTTTGTTCTTCTCGGTAGCCTTGAATCTGGTTCTTGATAACCTGTTTTATCTTTTGTTTTTCTTCTGTATAAAACTCTTAGTCTGATCCATAAATGTGCTCTTTGGCTACAATCATCATCACACACATGTGTTATGATAGATTACATATCTATTTATATAATGAGTTTGACCTAAATAATTTTAATGTTTTACAATGATAACTCTATGATCGAAGGTTTACAACTTGACCTTGATCTCCTAGTTTACGTGTTTCTAATTAGTTAGACTGATTAAAACAATTACAATTACATTAATTGTCCCTCAAGAAATGGATTTAAAGATAATTAAAAAGATAAATATTAAACACAAGTGTTTTATCTGATGTGGAAGTTAGATCCACATTTCTTAGGATTCTAACTGTCTCTCGGTAGACTAGTGCTTGGGATGCTCTATCGTCTATCGGGTTCCTCTGTCATTTGTTCTGTCGGGTTGCACAGTAATCTGCTTGTCGGGTTTTCTCTATCAGTTTATTCTATTGGGTTCCACTTTGTAACATTTTTGGGTTGTAGTGGTAACCTGTGTCAACGGGTTCCCTTGTGAACTTGTATGTTGGATTTTACTAAACCTGAATTTTGGTTTTGGTGATACCGACGGTTTCAAAACTATTTTTCCTTTCATACTAATGGAAAAGATATGTCTTCACCTTGTAAGGTTAGCATTAGGGTTAGAACTATATTTCTATTGTAATAAGTCATGTATGCTGAAAGTCTATAATCTTCAAGTTACAGGCCAATGTGATGTATATATCTAATTCTATAATAATGCAAAGATCTATTATTGATTTTCTATTCTTGTTTCTAATTTGATTGTTTCCACTATGTTGACTCTTGTTGCATGGTTAGACCATCTCGATTGGGGAAATCCATCCCTGAATGTGTCAGATGGTATCAGAGAAATTTTAATGTTCCTATGTTAGTAGATCAAGTTCCTGGTCTTGTGAATCCCTAGTTGTGTTTTTATGGGGTGACAGATCATAGATCTGGCCCGCAATTGCAGAGGAATTATGCAAGGGGATCGAAAAGGAGATTGATGCTGGTTGAGAACTTATTGGAGGTGTTGAAGGCATACCAAGGGTGAACAGATCACCGATTTGGAGAAATAATGCAAGTCTGTCTGATAGATCACCAAGTGAGAGACAATGAGCACCTTGTAATCAAATCACCAAAGCTAAGGTATTTCAACCTGAGGATTGGAAAGATGCCACCTAGAAGGATGAACCCTAGAAGGATAGAAAAAATGATGGAGGACTTCCAAAATGAGATGAGGATTAAGATCAGAAATGCTTTGACTAGATTGTGAAGTAACTCTAAGACTAAAGAATAATATGAGGAATTTGTTGAAGATCTTGAGACTATACATGTTGAGATCCCTACAGATGAAGAAATGTTGTTGAGGGATACGGTAAAAGTAAGTAAAAGTCACAGGATGGATGTTTCTACTTTCACTAGTTCATTTCATCCTGAGGATTTGATAGATTGGAATGGAGAGATAGAACAATACTTTGAGCTTGAAGATATCAAAAATCCATAGAGGGTTAGGTTAACACAGAATAAGTTGAATGGTCATGCTTCCTTATGGTGCAAAGAATTTAAGAAAGATAGAGGAACACGGTGAAATTAAAATCACTAGATGGAGGGTGATGGTTCCTATATTGAAGAATAAATTAATTCTTGAGGATTATGAATTAGAATTATTCAAGAATTTGTAAAAATTTAAGAAGAAAGACTTGAGTGTGAAGGAATACACCAAAGATTTTTATAAGATGAAAATAAGATCTGGACACTAAGAGGTATCTAAGGAGAAGGTGGCTAGGTATATTAATAGCCTAAGATTTGATTTTTAGGATGAGATGAGTATGTTGAGGATTTATACAGTTGAGGATGATTATCAGTATGTATTGAGGGAAGAAGATAAGTTGAAGAGAAGGAAGGGTAACCCTAAGAGAAAGGAGGAGAAAGCAAGTAGAAATGACACATAGAAGAAAACCATTAAGGTAGAACATAATTAGAGGATACTCCAAAGAGGGAATGGTAGAAAGGATTTTAAAGGTACTTATTTCAAATGTGGTGGCATAGGACATAGAGATTTTTAATATTATGAAGGATCTAGTAAGAACTTGGGTAGACAAAATCTTGTGGTACATGAGGAGAAAACTACTGATGAACTTGAGGAAGCTATGGAAAAATATGAGATAGGATAATCTCTTATGCTTAGTAGAATCATGTTGAGTGAGAAAGAACCTGAACCCTTAAAATGGAGGAATTTGTTTAGGACTACTTTCAAATTAGGAGGTAAATATTATAAAGTTGTCATGGATAGTGGTAGTATTGATAATTTGGTATCAGAAGAGATGGTGCAAAAGATTAGCTTAAAAAGACTTAAATATCCTTTTCCTTATAAGATCAGCTCATTTTTAGATGATCACATGGTGGAGGTGAAAGAGAAGTGTTTGGTCAACTTTAACATTATACCATACAAAGATTAGATGTTGTGTGATGTGGTATCTATGAGTGGTTATCATGTTCTATTGGGTAGACCTTGTCAATTTGATAGGGGAGATATTCATAATTGCAGAAGAAACTTGATCATAATAGAGAAGAATGGAAAAAAGTTTACTTTGGTTCCCTTGAAGGAGGAAGAGGAGAGAAGTGCAAGGAATATAAGCATGGTAAATAATTAATTTTCAGAGAAGCATAATTTAGAGGTTGATATAATGAATGCTTTTGAAAAAAGATCTAAGCACAAGTTGGTATCAGATAACAAGAAGGGTAAAGTGAAGCAACATAAAGATTTAGTTGCTAAACAGATGAAGTTTTGGAGTAGAGGTAATTCAATTGTGTGAAATAAAGGAGGTAGTGGTAAGAAATATTGTACATATGTGAGATATGATAGAGTAAGTGTAGAGTAGATTAAGATGACAGATCTAACAGAAGATGGAGAAGAAGACCAGAGACCGAAATTTTTAGGCAAAGAGGATATTTGGATCAAGAATAAGCATGGGATTTATGTCCCACATCCTATCAAATGTTCATAAGTTTCTCTCATGGAATATTTTATTCTCACTAGGGGTGTCTGATATAGGAGAATCCTTGGGTCTTTGGCAATCTTGCATCACCCAAAAATATTTCCCTTTCAATTTGTTCTTAGTTTTGTTTCAGTTAGCAGTTATGTGTTTCTTGTTGTGTTCCTTGGTTTTGGATCATTTTATGCTGCGAACCTAAGGGTTTTTTCTGGACATCATGTTTTACCTATGTCTAGGTTCACAGGTAATTTGGATACTTCACTATGGATATATTCTAGATTCATGGTCAGTTATATGTGTTCTTCATGTTCTAACAGTCAATTAAGGTTTTCCGATCTCCTGAAGTATTTTCTTGATCAACAAAGCTTGGTGACTCATATCCCAATGTTCTTGGATATTTGTCTAGCGTTTCTCTTGGATTACACATCATTTCTACATCTTGGTATTGAGATATTTATGATTCATTTCCTGACCTATATTGTGGTATTACATTTTCTTATTCTTGGAAAATGCAATTGATCTGACCGACTTATGAGTTACGCGGGCTCTATATATTGAGGCTCTTGATATTTATTTGGGACAGTTCTTAGGAGATAACCTTGGAAGGTTAGCATTAGGGTTAGAACTAGATTTTTGTTGTAATAAGGAATGTATGTTGAAATTATCTAATCTGCATGTTGCAGGCCAATGTGATGTAAATATTTGATTTTATAATAATGCGAAGATATGTTATAGAATTTTGATTCTCTATTCTTGTTTATGATTTGGTTGTTTATATTGCATTGACTTTTGTGGCATGGTTGGACCATCTCCATTGGGGAAACTCTGGCCATGACTGCGTGAAAATTATATTACTATATATTAGGTATTTATACACATTGATCATGTAGAAATAAGGTACTCGATGAACAAACATGTTTTTAGTGGTTTATTAGTTAGATAGTTACTACTACGATAAGAATTTGATATCAAAATAATAGATAAACCTGGTAGGGAAAATATAGTTGCAAATTTCCTTTCCAGATTGACTCATGAAAATGAAGAGAAGCTATCATAAATAATTTTTCTAATAGATGAGCATATTTTTACACTCCAAACACATACCCCATGGTATGTTTATATTGAAAATTATTTAGTATCAGGTAGAGCTCCAACTCAAATATCCCCTAAAGAGAAAGAACAAATAGCATAAAAGTGTTTTTCATACTCTTGATATTAGGTTACCTATTATATAGTGGACCTAATATTTGTTGGAATTATTTATGTGTGAGGTGTTGAAATTCATGTTTTGTCATTGATGTCAACATATGTTTCAGTTGGATGTAGTGGAAGTCTCAGAAAGACTAGTTATCATAGGTGAATGCAAGATTGACATATGTGTATGGATAATGTACAACATGTGAGAGACTGCGAGCATGGATCTGTATAGAGGGATGAGTTTATACCTTATGTCTAAGGTTGTTGGATTTGATATTTATTTTTGCATCAGTTATAATTTTTTTTGGTAGAGACTAGTTACAATAAAGTGACAGAGGTTTATCACAAAGATGGTCTCTGAGTTTTTGGGATAACTTGGATGCGAGCATGACTTATGATATGCAAGTTTAAGGAATGATAAAATATACATGAGAGAACATCATTTGTGATTATTGGGTTGCCAAATTCCTTATAACATCAGCTGAGGTGTATGGAATAATGAAGACCTATTTAGGGCCAACTATAGAGATGTAATGAGCTTAATGATTGGCGAGCATGAATTATGGATCTTGGCAAGTAACTGATGATTTATATTTGTTAAATAATTTTTTAAGGTACCATGTGTATATTAGAAAGGGTCTATGTAATTGTTTGTGCATTGGGGAAGTCTTAACAGGATGCCCTAATTGCTTATTATAATTTGTATAAAGGAAAGAAGTGTCTTGATGTGTAAGTGTAGGGAATGGATGTATTGGATACTACGAGCATGTGGATGGGAGATATGTTGGATGTAGAACAATGATTATGTTTTTAATGCACTTCATTGAAAATGTATAAGAAAATAAAGTTGCTATCAGTCAGTTTATTGTTTTAAGTATACTTTTATACTTTTCTTTGGAGAGTGAGTCCATAAGGTGGGTTTAGCCTTTAGAAGGTGTATTTAACCCACTTTGGGCAGTGTGCTTCAGAAGTGATCTCATCATTCAACTCCTAACAAGGTTGAGAAGACTCCTAATAGGGTTTGTCCTTTGACAGGGACTTGTACTAGATTTAATAATCAACTCCTAACATGGCTAGATCTCCTAACAGGGATATAATATTTCTAGTGCATTATTTATGTGTGCTAATTCCCACCGCATTTTTTTCTTCCCTTAATAGGGTTTCCTCGACAAAAAAATAACTGTGTTATGGTGTTGTTCTTGAAGTGTTCAGATTTGCATTAAGTAATTATTTTAAAGTTTAAATTTTAAATTTTTGGCATACAAATGATTCACCCCCCTCTCAGTTGTATTATTCCTAACAATTGGTATTAGAGCTTGTGGTCCTCTGAGAGAAATCTTAACCGTTTGAGGTGATTTTGAGATGACTTACTATAGGAAGGAGAGTCTAGAATTTGATGCTGAAAATTTTGACAGTTGGAAGAACAAGATGAGAAATCATCTGATCTGCTTGGGAATTGCCTACTAGATAATTGCAAAGAAGGATGATATGAGGCAGAAGAGGAATTAGGAAATGCTACTGAGGAAGAAAAGGAATTATTTTCTTGTAATATGGTTGCAAGGGAAGCACTGATAAGTATGATCTCTAAGGCATAATTTATAGAGGTTGAAGATCTTGGTTCAACTCACAAGATCTAGACAAGGCTAGAGGCTCTATATGAAGGAGATTAGTACACTAAGTAGGAAAACTTATAGAATTTGAAGCCTAAAATGAAGAATCTAAGGATGTGAGATGATGAGAATGTTGGAGCATATGTACAGAGGGTTACATAGGCTATTACTGGAATGAGAAACTCAGGAGGCACATATACCGAAGATGAAGTGATCGCAAAGATTCTTAGAAATTTCACACCTTCCTATAAGACTAAAGTGCAAGAGATGGAGGAGATCATACCACTGACTAAAAATTTCAACAGAGAAGTCTTGATTGCTAAGCTTACCACCTTTGAGAACACATAGTTACAAGATGCATTACCCAAAGTAGAGTCTGCATTCAAGGCTATTGTTCATAATGACAAAAATACGTTATAAAGCCTTGCGAGCTCTAGAAGAAGCAATAGACATTAGGATCTTGGAGAATATGCTGATGATTGGGAAGAGATTGAAGAAGTAGAAAAGGAAAGTGGACGAACTTGTGGCTCTAATAGAAAAAAGGGAAAGGAAAGGTAAGGGTAAGTTTGAAGGAAATTACTTGTGAAATGTTTTTATTGTAATAATATTGGTCATTTTTCATCTAGGTTTCCTACAAGGGTTCCTAAGTGTAAGCCTAAGTTTTACAAGTCTAATTACTCCAAGGATCAAGAATGCTACTATGCTAGTGAAGGTGTGTCTAATGATGATTCTATGAATCAAATTGGATTTATTACTATCAAAGATGATGAACCTATTCATGAAGAAAAACTCTAGTCTCACATGTTGAAAACAAATTAGAATAGATTACAGATAGTTTTTTTTCACATCATATGACTGGTGATAAAGATAAATTTGTTTAGCTTAATAGATATGATGGTAGTTTAGTCAGATTTGGTGATAAAACTCCTAAGTTGATCATTGGAGTTGGTTCAATCTTTCTTGATGGTAAAACTAACATTGATGATGTCTTCCTTGTTGATTGAATTAAGCACAACTTGTTGAGTGTTGGGAAACTTGTAGAAAAGGTATATCATTTTCAGTTCATGGATGGAAAATATACTATGAGAGGTCAATGTGGAAACTTTATCACATTAGGTACTAAGTCAAGAGGTAATGTGTTTGAGCCGAATACTACGAAGGAAACTTTTTTTTTTGTGAAGGTAGATGACATTTGGTTATGGCATAGGAGGTTTTCTCAGATAAATTTTGATAATATTGTAAGGGCTAGTAACACTAATGCTATTAGAGATTCACCAAAAATTGTGAAGCCTACTAACACTATGTGCATAAAGTGTGTGATGGGAAAACATAATAAGAGAACATTTTAGAGAAAATCCTTTTCAGCAAGAGGGAATTTGGATCTGGTACATACATATCTCTGTGGTCCTACAAGGACTAGATCATACTCTAGTGAAAGGTACTTTATACTTTTTGATGATGACTATTCTAAGATGATGTGGGTTGCATTTTTCAAATAAAAATATGAAGTATTTGATAAGTTCAATATTTTCAAAACCAAAGTTGAGAATGAATCAGGTCTTAAGTTAAAATGTCTGAGGTCAGATAGAGGTGGAGAGTTTACATCATATTTGTTCAAATCTTATTGTGAAAATAATGGGATATACATAAAGACTTATGCTCCTAGGAAACCTCAACAGAATGGGATAGGAGAATGAAGAAATAGAACTATAGCGGATGTGGCCATGACAATGTTGCTTGAAGGTAATGTATCTCATATGAATTAAAGAGAAGTAGTTAGTACTGATGTCTACACTTTGAAGAGAATTTAGATTAAATAAGGTATTGATAAGACACCATATGAACTTTGGTTTGGTTATGATCCTACTATAAAATACTTCAAAATATTTGGTAGCAAGTGTTATATCTAAAGAGATGATGAAATCTGAAATTTTGATGCTAGAAGTGATGAAGGAATTTTCCTTGGCTATTATACTATAAGTAAGGCTTATAAATGTTTCAATATGAGATTGAGAAAGATAGTTGAAAGTGCTAATGTGAAAATTGATCAGATGTTTCAGATTGAGATCCCAGAGAATGAGAAGATTACTGCAAATCAAGAGACAGCAAATTATTGATATTCATACATTCTTGGATGAGCCTATTGAAGCACCAAATACACCAAGGTATGTTAATATAAATCATCTTGAGAATCTGATTATTGGCGATGTTAATAAGGGCACGATGACAAGGTCTAAAGCTAGAAACGAGCTTTGTTTCATTTTGCAAGTAGAACCTAAGACTACTAATGAAGCATGTAAAGATGACTATTGGATTAAGGCAATGCAGGAAGAATTAGATCAGCTAGAGAAAAAAACACTTGGGAATTGGTTCCTAGACCTAAGGACAATAATGTAATTGGAACTAAATGGGTTTTCAAAAACAAAATGAATGAAGATGGCATTATTGTAAGAATTAAGGGTAGACTAGCCTGCAAGGGCTATTCAAAACAAGAAGGTATAGACTTTGAAGAAACATTTGCACCTATTACAAGGTTAGAGGCAATAAGATTGTTCCTTTCTTTTTCATCACATAAAGACGTTAAGGTATATCAGATGGATGTAAAGTCTACATTTCTAAATGGCGATCTAGAGGAAGAGGTCTACATTGAGTAACTTGATGTTTTTCCTTTGACATATGATGAATACATGGTTTGCATATTAAAGAAGGCATTGTACGGTCTGAAACATGCTCCTAGAGCTTGGTATGCTTGGTTAGACATGTATTTATTACGTCTTTGTTTCAAAAAAGGTAATGCAGATAGTAATATATATTTGAGAACTTGTGAAGATGAAATATTGATTGTTAAAGTCTTTGTGGATGATATAATCTGTGGATGCAATGATGAAATGAGTAACAAATTCTCTGGGGAAATAAAAAGTGAATTTGAAATGTTTATGATTGGAGAAATGAAGTTCTTCCTTGGTTTGGAAATTACTCAAAGTAAATATGGTATTTTTATTTCTTAAACCAAGTATCTTAATGAGTTGCTAAAGAATTTTGGGTTGGAATATTGTAAACCTGTTGGAATAACTATGGTTATTGGATGCATCTTACTACTACTGATGAATCTCAAAGTGTTTTTTAGATAGAATATAGATCCACAATTGGAGGTTTGTAGTATTTAGCTCACACTAGACTAGACATAGCTAGTGACGTTGGAATTGTTGTGAGGTTTCAAGTTGATCCTAAGGAGACTCACCTTGTTGTAGTTAAAATGGTATTCAAATAATTGAAAGGGACACTGGAATATGGTTTAAATTTTTTTGATTTTACATTGCATGCTTATACTGATGTTGATTGGGCATGAAGTGTTGATGACAAAAAAAGCACCGTCAGTAGAACATTTTTCTTTGGAAAAAGGTTGGTTTCATGGTTAAGTAAGCAGGACTGTATAGCTCAATCTAATGTTGAATTAGAATATGTAGCTGCTACTATAAATTATACATAGATTTTTTGGATGAAATAGAAGCTAAAGGACATTGGGATAACTTTTGAAGAGCCAGTGGTTATACATTGTGATAATACAAGCACGGTGAACATGTCAAAGAATCCTATTATAAATTTAAAAAATAAACATATTTCAATCAAGTATTACTTTTTGAG
Organism: Thuja plicata; assembly: GCA_018584345.1. NCBI lineage: Eukaryota > Viridiplantae > Streptophyta > Pinopsida > Cupressales > Cupressaceae > Thuja > Thuja plicata. Next base: position 1,839,326 of record MU228483.1, read on the forward strand.
AGACAAGGTTGTAGAAAAGGAAGTCAAATTGGAGTACATCAGTACAAAGGAGAAAATAGTAGATATATTTACTAAACCTTTGTCAAAATATTCCTTTGAGTATCTCAGAGGTATGTTTGGGGTGAGAAACCCTCCTGGTGAGAACTAAATTATGTAGGAATGCACTAGTCTAGAAGTTATTAGAGATATATTATTCTCTGGACTTAATTCTTGGATCTACTCCTTAATGGGAGTGATCATAGGTACACAACAAAACATATTCGGGTGATCAAGCACATGGTTTGTTGTAGGCATGAAGATTTGAAAAAGCTACACGTTGTAGAGGTGGGATGTGAAGAGAAGGAAAAGATATATGACACCCTTTTCCATTGATGTCAAAGGGGGAGAGATATAAGTGAAAAATCCACACTATTTTAGGGGGAGCTGTGAAGAGGATATTGAGAAGATTGTATTAAGCAAGCTACTTTTGGATTGATAGATTTTCACATATGTTGCCATAAATTCCAAAAGGGCAGATTGCTGGAATTGTTTCTATTTGAGGTGTTGAAATTCATGTTTTGTCATTGATGTCAACATATGTTTTAGTTGGATGTAGTAGAAGTCTTAGAAAGACTGATTATCATAGGTTCAAATGAGATTGACAGATGTGTACAGACAGTGTATGACATGTGAGCAACTACAGGCACATATTTGAGTAGATGGATGATTTTATACCTTATATCTAAGGTAGGTGGATTTGAGATTGTTGTTTGCATCAGTTATAGTTAGTTTGGTAAAGACTGGTTACAGTACAATGATAAAGGATTATGACAGAGATGGTCTCTAAGTTTTTGGGATAACTTGGATGTGAGCATGAGTTATGATATGAAATCTTAAGGAATGATAAAAGATACATGAGAGAATATTCTTTTTGATTCTTGGGTCTCCAGGTTCCTGAAGAGGTCAGATGAGGCGTATGGACTAGAGAAGACCTATTTAGGGTTGACTATAGAGATGTAACATGCTTAGTGATTTGTGAGCATAAGTTATGGATATTGGAGCGTAAATAATGATTTATATTTTTTAAATACTTGTGTAAGGTATGGTGTCTATGTTAGCAAGGGTCTATGTAATTGTTTGTGCATTGGGGAAGTCTTAAAAAGATAACCTAATTGTTTATTGTAACTTGTATAAAGGAAAGAAGTGTCTTGACATGTAAGTGTAGGGAATGGATACATATTGGATGCTACAAGCATGTGGATGTGAATTATGCTAGATGTAGAGAAGTGATTATGTTTCTATTGCACTTCATTGGAAATATATAAGAAAAACAAGTTGCTATCATTCAGTTCAATGTTATAAGTATAATTTTTATACTTCTCTTTAGAGAGTGAGTCTAGAAGGTGGTTTTAACCTTTAGAAGGTGGTTCTAACCTTTAGAAGGTGGATTTAACCTTCAGAAGGTGGATTTAACCTTCACTTTGGGTAGTGTTATCAGGAGATGAGCTCATCATTCAACTCCTAACAGAGTTGAGAAGACTCCTAACATGGTCTATTCTTTAACACAAACTTGTACTGGTTGTAATAATTAGCTCCTAACAGGGCTTGATCTCCTAACATGGATACAATATTTCTAGTGCATTATTTGTGAGTGCTAATTCCCGTTGGGTTTTTTCTCTTAATAGGGTTTCCTTGAAAACAAAATACTTATGTTATGGTGTTTTTCTTGAAGTGTTGATATTTGCATTAAGTAATTGTTTTAAAGTTTAAAGTTTAAATATTTGGCATAAAACTGATTTACCCCCCTCTTAGTTGTATTATTCCTAACAATTGGTATTAGAGCTTGTGGTCCTCTAAGAGAAATATTAACTACTTGAGGTGATTCTAAGATGGCTTACTATAGGAAGGAGAGTCCAAAATTTGATGCTAAAAATTTTGACAGTTGGAAGAACAAGAAAAGAACTCATCTGATCTACTTGGGGATTGATTAGTGGATGATTACAAAGAAGGATGAATTGATCAAGGAAGAAGATGAATTAGGAAATTCTAGTAAGGAAGAAAATAAATTGTTTTCTTTCAATATGGTTGCAAGGGAAGCACTGATAAGTGTGCTCTTTGAGGAATAATTTATAGAGGCTAAAGATCTTTATTCAACCTACAAGAGCTGAACAAGGCTAGAGGCTCAATATGAAGGAGATCAATAGACTAAGAAGGATAAACTACATAATTAGAAGGATAAAATATAGAATCTGAGGATGTGAGATGATGATAATGTTAGAGCATATGTATAGAGGGTTACAAAGGCTATAACCGTAATTAGAAACTCAAGAGGCGCATATATTGAAGAAGTGATCACAAAGATTCTTAGATCTTTGACACCTGCCTACAAGACTAAAGTGAAAGTGATAGAGGAGATCATATAGTGGACCTAATATTTGTTGGAATTTTATTTTTTTGAGGTGTTGATTCATGTTTTGTCATTGATGTCAACATATGTTTTAGTTGGATGTAGTAGAAGTCTCATAAAGATTGGTTATCACAACTACATGTGAGATTTAAAGATGTGTACGGACAATGTACCACATGTGAGAGACTATTAGTAATAACGAAGAGGGGGGGTGAATTAGTGGCCTCAACAAATTAATCCTTAAATCAACCCTTAAAAATTATTACCACATTTATAAGCCTCTAGTTATCTTCAGTCCTATAAGATGAATGCCTTGAAATACTTATATCAAATTACTACTTGTCAGAATACTTTGTAAAACCTTCTACTGTATGTTTACCGATAAGCAGTCTTTCTATTTACCGAAATACAGTAAATAACTAGTGTATACTGATCAATCCAGATTTACTTATGTGAAATGCAAAACAATAAATTAATAACTCATAAACACATGACACATGGATTTTTAACGTGGAAACCCTGTTACGGGAAAAATCACTGGGACCGGTACCCCAAATTTTCAATCTTCTAAAGTGAGCTCAGTGAAGAGCCAACCCTGTTAAAGGTTACAAACACACTTTTAGGTATGATCTTGTTAGAGGATTTAAATGAATAGTTTGTCACTTATTATCTATCATCTAATGCTACCATCCTTGATCAAACACTCACTTGGCCTGTCAAGAGGTATCGGGCATATCCAATGCTACTTTGTACGATCAAACTTTTTGATACTCCTTGGGATGTATCTCAATTGAAAAAAACTTTTAAGTCCTGCTTAGTTAAGAGACTTGATGCTTCAATGGTTAAACTAAAAAATTAAATTGATCTGTTCACATATACAACTTGAATTGCAGATTTTCTAATCTATTGTAAGTGCATTACCTTTCTAATCAATGTTATCAATTCAATACCTTTGCTCCACACTGTTATGCTCTGTGATGTTGTATCACTATTTGTCAGTGTCTGCAAGATTTATCTCTTTCCTTAGCTTAATTGATCAGGTCTGAATGAATACTTTCTTCTCCTTCAGAATCTCTTCAGCTTCTATTTTCTTGTCACTCCCCTAATTCACATTGAATTAGCTTGTCTCTTATATAGACATGATTTCACCATTTCTTGGCTTTCTTGATCTTGGCATGATCCACAATTCTTGCCAATTAGATTTAAAGAAAAACTCTTGTTTAATCTTGTAGAGATCTTCTTGCCATCTGGACAAAGCAGCTTTAAATCCTTTACTTATCTCCAGCTTTTTCTTGGCGATTAAAATAATGATAAGTACCAGTTAAGTCTATTTTTAGCTCTTGACAGCTAGGGCTTTTGTCATTTTTTGAACTCTCTGTTCTATTGGTCAATACTTTAGTTAGTCATCGGTGACAACTGACTATTCTGTTGGTGTGACTTTAGTTGTCTTCAGGATCTCCATCCGTCGGGAAATACTATAATTTTGTCCGTCGGGTTACACTGTGACTTTTCTCATCGGGTAACACTGTGACTTTGCTTATCGGTAATGCTATGCTTTTTCTCGTCGGGTAACACTGTGACTTTGCTCTTGTTGATTTATTTTGTCTGTCGGTGTGCACTTCGTCGGTGTATACAATCACTTTGTGAATACTTAATTTTATTCATTATTGATAGCATAGCCTTTGATTCATTGGTTCTTTGAAGTCTTTAGCAGTATGTCCATGACCATAGAGATTATATCAAGTTTACATCAATGATAATACAATGCATTAACTAATTTAATGTCTTGTATTAACTTATTATGTCTTGGTGATCATCAACTTAACATATTCAAATAGTCAATCAGTTATATTTCATCAATCTCTCCCTTTGGCATTGATGGCAACACACTACATTATCACACTATATTATTACTAATATAATATGAAATATAACAATTGAAGTTCATCAAACTACCAATCTTATGTACTATAATCAATACAAATATCTGGTCCTTAGTAAGCTCACATATCTTAGATTTGATTCTTGCAGTTCTCTTTCTGTCTTCAATCCCTTCACTGGATAGATGTAGAATCTTACTTCCTCTGATGTGATGTGTTCTTTTCCTATGTCAAACTCTCTCCCTTTTGTGTCAAACTCTCTCCCTTTGATTGTTCTTTTTTTTTATGTCTCTTTTCTCTCTTGTCAGCAATCTCCCCCTTTGTATGTACTCTCCCTTTTTGGTTACATCTCCCCCTTTGGATAATGTGATAATGGATATAATCTCTCCCTTTGACAGAAATGCCAAAAAAATATTTGACACTAATGCCAAACAATCCTTTCTATCCATAGTATACTCCTTGAATTTCCCAATCCATTAGCAATATAACAACTCTGGTTTGGAGTAGATAAATACCTTATTGTGTACCGATGTATCTTTGAAGTCCATATATTTTCTTGCATCAACATGAATTATATTCTGATAATATGTAGGCTGATGCAGTCTTCTAGTCATCTTACTGACCAGTAGACAAGGGTCGGACCCCTAGTATTTTTCTCAAGTACTCAAATGCATCCTTGGAAATTAGCTTGGTGAAGATATCAACTAATAATTCCTTTGATTGCACATACTCAAGTATCACCTCCTTTGTTTGAACTTGTTCTCTCAAATAATGATACTTGATATAAATATGCTTTGTTTTAGCATGCATGACTGGATTCTTGGAGATGTTTATTGCACTTGTGTTATCACAATAGATAATTACTGGTTCAAGAACTTTCATATCCATACCTTCCAGTAACTGTTTGATCCATGCAATATTTGAGTAGTTTGCAGCAGTAGCAACATACTCTACTTTTGCAGTAGATTGAGAGATGAATCATTTCTTCTTGTTGAACCATGTGACAAGTTTGTCACCCATAAAGAATGCTCCTCCAGTTGTGCTTTTTCGGTCATCAATATTTCCAGCCCAATCAGCGTCGGTAAAGACCTTAAGTTCAAATTTTCCTTCTCTTTTATACCATAAGCCATAATCCTTGGTATTCTTCAGATATCTTAGGATTATTTTCACAGTAGTCATATGTGATTCCTTGGGATTAGCAGAAAATCTTGCAACTATTCCTACTGCATGTGCAATATCTGGTCTAGTATGTACAACATGCATGAGTTTTCCAATCATAGATCTTTACAAATTCTGATTTACCTCAGGTGACTTTTCCTCCTTTGTCAGTTTACATCCATTTTTCATTGGTGTTCCAACTGGCTTTGAGTCTTCCATCTTGAATATTTTCAGCACTTCCTTTGTGTATTTGGATTATGTAATGAAAATACCTTCATCTTGTTGCATGATCTGTAGACCAAGAAAGAACTTGATCTCTCCAAACATAGACATCTCAAACTCTTTTCTCATTTCATTTGCAAATTATTTGCATAGCATATCATTGCCACCAAATATGATGTCATCAATAAATATTTCAGCAATCAAAATGTTAGCATCAGTATCTTCCTTCAAATAAAGATTATTGTTTTCACTAGTTCTTACAAATCCAATACTTATGAGATAATAATGAAGTCTTTCATACCAGGCTCTTGGTGCTTGTTTTAATCCATACAAGGCTTTGTGTAGTCTACATACTATGTTCCTCTTGTCTGTAACAACAAACCCTTCTGGTTGCTCAATGTATACCTCTTCCTCAAGTATTCCATTTAGGAATGCAGACTTGACATCCATTTGGTATACCTTGAATCCTTTAAATGCAACATAAGCAATTAATATTCTCACTCCTTCTAGCCTAGCAATGGGTGCAAAGGTCTCTCCATATTCAATCCCTTCTTCTTGTGCATACCCCTTGCATACTAGTCTTTCTTTGTTTCTAGTGACTTCTCCATTCTCATTCAGCTTGTTTCTGAATATCCATTTTGTACCAATGACATTCTTGTCATCTAGTCTCGGTACAAGTGTTCATGTCTTTTTTTTCTCAATCTACTCAATTTCATCATCCATAGCACTAATCCATTCTTCATTATCAAGTGCAACATCGATAGATTTTGGCTCAAAGTCACAAATTAGACATCTTGTGTTTAGAGACTTACTTTTGGTTTTCATACCAACCTTCTTGTCTCCTATGATCTGGTTCTATGGATGGTTCCTTCTAACATACCTGGCAAGTATAGGTTCAATTCTTTGTCTATCATCTTGATCATCATTTTTTCCTTCATTCTGATCTCCATCACTTGGTACATCATCTTGAGCAATATCCTAATTTTTGGTATTTGCAGCTAGATTCTCGGGTGCAATATTTTGTTGCTCGAGAGCTATACATTGTTGCTCAGGTAGATTTTCAGGTTCTTCATTGTAAAAAAACCCATTTTAGTCCTCTAGTTCTTTTGTGATTTCCTTTTCATTCTTCTCTGCAAATTCATCTATCTTTACATTTGCACTTTCAACAATTTGTTTAGAGGCTTTATTGAAACATGTATAAGCCTTTCTCTTGGTGGAATACCCTAAAGAGATACCTTCATCACTTTTGGAGTTAAGCTTTCCATTTCTATCATCTTTTAGGATATAACAATGACTACCAAAAATATTGAAGTAACTTACATTGGGTGTGTAACCATACCATAGCTCATAAGGTGTCTTCTTGGTGTCTTTCTTCAATTGTACTCTATTCAATGTGTAAATAGTAGTACTGACAACTTCCCTCCAGAAGATTTGGGTGATGTCTTTCTCTATCATCAGTTTCCTTGCACAATCAATAATGGATCTGTTCCTTCTTTCAGCAATTCCATTTTGTTGTGGTGTTCTCGGTGCAGAGACCTGTCTTTTGAGTCCATGCTCATTGCAAAAGTTAGTGAATTCATCTTAAATAAATTCCCCTCCTCTATCTGATCTTAAGCATTTCAATTCCTTACCACTTTTTTTTTCTACCATTGCTTTGTACCATTTAAACATCTTAAATGCTTCTGATTTATCTTTTAGAAACATAATTGTCATCATTCTAGAGTAATCATCAACAAAGAGAATGAAATATCTATCACCATAGTAACTCTTTGTCCTCATGGGTCCACATAGATCAGTATGGACTAATTCTAGAATGGCATCAGATGTATGGGTTTTTCTTTTCAAACTAGACTTTGTCATCTTACCTTCTTGACAATTTTTACACATGATATTGTCAGGCTTAGTCATCGTCAGTAAGCCTCATACATTTCTCTTTTTTCTTATTTTTATCATGTTGTCAAATTTTACATGACACAATATTTTATGCCACAACCATATATCTTTATTTCTAGCCATTGAGCAAGTGGTTTCAGTATCATTCAGATAGAATAAGTTACCATTTGTCTGCTCACCGGTACCAGTCAACTTTCCTGATTCATTGAAGATCTTTTCCTTCTTATTTTCAAATGCTACTCTTTGACCTGAATTATTCAACTAAGAAACACTCAATATATTATAATTCAATCCTTTCACCCAATAATCATTTTCACATTTTATCAGGTTGTTCAACATTATAGTTCCTCTACCTTCAACTGGACAAGGTGTATCATTACCCATTCTTACTGAACCACCATTATAGTATTCAAAAATGTCAAACTTTTTTTTGTCACCGGTCATATGGTGAGTGCAGCCACTATCTATGATCCAGACATCATTTTTACTAACTTTAGATATGGGTGCAGTTTCTACATACCTTTCTTCATCTTCATCTGAATCATCTTTTACTGCCACAAACACCACCTCGATGTCTTCAGCAGATTCAGAGACAGTATCTTCATCTTTGCATGTGGCTAGGTAACTGGCCTTCTTTCCTTTGTCCTTGTAGTCTCGGGCATCTATTCTTTCTGATTTTCGGTTGCTTCTGTAATCTTGGTTATAACCTCTGTCAAAATTCTTTTAAAAAGATCTATCATTACTTCTGTCGTCTTTTCTCCTGTTAGGACATCTTGCAGCAAAGTTTCCAATCTCTTTACAATTAAAACATACAAGTGGTAATTTACCTTTTCCTCTTTGCATTCTTCTAGCCATAAGTGCTTCAATTTCATCAAGATCTTCTTCTTCACTTTCACTATCACTATCTTTTCTCATAGTGTGTTTATGACTTGATTTACTTATTCTCAAAGAAGATTTGAATGCAGACTCTATGTTTGGTAAGACACTATTATCAAAGTTATTCATCTCAAATGAAATTAGTCTTCCAATCAAACTATCTAGAGTAACATTGTTATGTGCTATTGCTCTTATTTCTTGTATGGAAGATACTCTAATAGCATAAGTAGGCAGTAAGGTTCTTAGAATTTTACTTACCATTGTCTCTTCTTCTAGCACACCTCCAACTCCTCGGATATCATTAACTACCTCTTTGATTTTTGTGCTGTACTTTGTGATGTTTTCACCGTCTTTCATTCTGAGATCATCAAACTTTCCTCTAAGGCTTTCTGTCTTGGCTCTCAGAACATTTTTATCACCACCATGTACAAGCTTCAATTTATCCCACATCTGCTTTGTAGTTGTGCATTTTTTGACATCTTCAAATTTAGCATAAGAGAGTGAGGAAGCAAGCTCTATTATCATGCAGTTGTGCTCATGCTTCTCTCTCATTTGTTCAACTATGAGAGCTCCTGTGGGAAACATATATTTAGTACCTAAGTATTGAGTAACATCATTTCCAATACCTGATAAGTAGAGTCTTATCCTACTTTGTTATGAAGAAAAATTGTCTTTGTTCAACTTGGGAACATCTCATCTGTTCATCTTGTGATCTTAGCTTGAGTTGTTAAACTCCCTTTCTAAGCACACAAACTATGATACCAATTGTTAGTAATAACTAAGAGGAGGGGTGAATCAGTGGCCTCAAAAAATTAATCCTTAAATCAACCCTTAAAAATTATTACCACATTTATAAGCCTCTAGTTATCTGCATTCCTATAAGATGAATGCCTTGAAATACTTATATCAAATTACTACATGTCGGAATGTTTTGTAAAACCTTCTACTGTATGTTTACCAATAAGCAGTCTTTCTATTTACCGAAATGTAAATAACTAGTGTATACCGATCAATCCAGATTTACTTATGTGAAATGCAAAACAATTAAGTAATGACTCATAAACACATGACACATGGATTTTTAACGTGGAAACCCTATTAAGGGAAAAACCACTGGGACTGGTACCCAAAATTTTCACTCTTCTAAAGTGAGCTCGGTGAAGAGCCAACCTTGTTAAAGGTTACAAACACACTGTTAGGTGTGACCTTGTTAGAGGATTTAAATGAATAGTTTGTCACTTAGTATCTGGCATCTAATGTTACCATCCTTGATCAAACACTCACTTGGCCTGTCAAGAGGTATCGGGCATATCCAATGCTACTTTTTATGATCAAACTTTTTGATACTCCTTGGGATGTATCTCAATTGAAAAAGAATTTTAAGTCTTTCTCAGTTAAGAGACTTGATGCTTCAATGGTTAAACCTAAATAGTAAATTGATCTGTTCACATATACAACTTGAATTGCAAATTTTTAGACCTATTGTAAGTGCATTACCTTTATGATCAATGTTATCAATTCAATACCTTTGCTCCACAATGTTTTGCTCTATGATGTTGTACATTGTTCGTCGGTGTCTACAGAATTTAGCTCTTTCCTCAGCTTAATTAATCAGGTCTAAATGAAGACTTTCTTCTCCTTCAGAATCTCTTCAGCATCTATTCTCTTGTCACTCCCCTAATTCACATTGAATTATCATGTCTCTTATATAGACATGATTCCACTATTTCTTGACTTTCTTGATCTTGGTGTGATCCACAATTCTCGCCAATTAGATTTAAATAAAAACTCTTGTTTAATCTTGTAGAGATCTTCTTGCCATTTGGAAAAAGCAGCTCTAAATCCTTTACTTATCTCCGGCTTTTTCTTGTCAATTAAAACAATGATAAGTACCTGTTAAGTCTATTTTTAGCTCTTGATAGCTAAGGCTTTTGCCATTTTCTGAACTCTCTGTTCTTTCGGTCAATACTTCAGTTAGTTATCGGTGACAACCGACTATTCTTTCGGTGTGACTTCAATTATCTTATGGATCTCCGTTCATCGGGCAACACTATAATTCTGTCCATCGGGTTACATTGTGACTTTTCTTGTCAGGTAACACTGTGACTTTTCTCGTCGGTAATGCTATGCTTTTGATCATCGGGTAACACTATGACTTTTCTGTCATTGATTTACTCTATGCATCAGTGTGCACTTCGTCAGTGTATACAGTCACTTTGTGAATACTTAACTTTTATGCATTACAGATAGCATAGCCTTTGATTTATTGGTTCTTTGAAGTCTTTAGCAGTATGTCCATGACCATACAAATTATATCAATTTGACATCAATGACAATACAATACATTAACTGATTTAAGGTCTTGCATTACCTTTCTGTGTCTTGGTGATCATCAACTTAACATCTTCAAACATTCAATCAGTTATAGTTCATCAGAGACTTCGAGTACAGATCTGTGTAAAGGGATGAGTTTATACCTTATGTCTAAGGTCACTGGATTTTATATTGTTGTTTGGATTAGCTATATTTGTTTTTTTAAAGATTGGTTACAGTACAGTGATAGAGGATTATGACAGAGATGGTCTCTAAGTTTTTAGGATAACTTGGATGCGAGCATGAGTTATGATATGTGAGCTTAAGGAATGATAACAAGTACATGAGAGAACATTCTTTGTGATTCTTGGGTCACCAGATTACTGATGACATCAGCTGAGGTGTGTGGACTAGAAAAGACCTATTTAGGGCCGAATAGAGAGATGTAATGTGCTTAGTGATTGGCGAACATGAATTATGGATCTTGGCATATAAATGATGATTCATATTTGTTAAATACTTGTGTAATGTATGTTGTGTATCTTAGCAAGGGTCTGTGTAATTTTTGTTGCATTGGTGAAGTCTTAATAGGCCGACCTAATTGCTTATTGTAACTTGTATAAAGGAAAGAAGTGTCTTGATGTGTAAGTGTAGGGAATGGATGTGTTAGATTCTATGAGCATCTGGATGCGAGTTCTGATAGATGTAGATAAATGACTATGTTTTTAATGCACTTTATTGGAAATGTATAATCAAAGCCAGTTTCTATCATTCAGTTCACTATTATTAGTATAGTTTTATACTTCTCTTTGGATATTGAGTCCAGAAGGTGGGTTTAACCTCCAGAAGGTGGATTTAACCTTCTCTTTGGGCAATTTTCTCGGGCAGTGATCTCATAATTCAACTCCTAATAGGGTTGAGAAGACTCCTAACAGGGTCTGTCCTTTAAGAGGGACTTGTACTAGATGCAATAATAAACTCCTAACATGGCTAGATCTCCTAACAGGGATACTATATTTCTAGTGTATTATTTTTTGGTGCTAATTCCTACTGGGTTTTTTTTTCTTAACAGGGTTTCCTTGACAAAACAAATACTTATGTTAAGGTGTTTTTATTGAAGTGTTCATATTTGCAGTAAGTAACTGTTTTAAATTTTAAAGTTTAAATATTTGGCATACAACTGATTTACCCCCCCTCTTAGTAGTATTATTCCTAACAATATTTCTATGAGGAAATGAATTAGAGAAGATGATATAAATGATATTTTTCATTCTTATCATGATGAACCATGTGGGGGACATTTTGAGGAAAAAAGGACAATCATTAAAGTGTTTAATATTTGTTACTATTGGCCATATTTACATAAGGATTCAATAAAGTATATCAAGAAATGTTACATATGTTAGAGAATGGGAAGCCCAAAAAAATTAGATGAGATTTCATTACATCTTTAGTTATTCATGTTAACCTTTGAAAAATTGGGAATAGAATTCATAGGACACATAAATCCATACTCCAAAAGTAAAAAAAGTATATCTTGGTCTACAACGATTATTTGACAAAGTGGGTAGAAGTCTGAGCAATGAAACACACAAGAGATAATAAATTGGTAGAGTTCCTCTAATGAATAGATTTACATAAGGTATGGAGTCCCTAAAGAGATAATATTAGAGGGTATGTGCACCAAGTTGGGGAAAAAAAGGGGGGGTATAAGTGGACACATTTTTTCTGAAATTGGGTAAACCTAAACTTGGAACAGGAGTTTGAGGGTCATGCACTCAAAATAAGAAGATGTGTAAAAAATAAAAATTGTAGTACTCTAAATCTAGTTTCTAGAACACTAATGTTTTTTAAAACCCAATAAGATTAAGAGGGTCAAACCTTGCGTGCATGAAAACATGTTCCTAGTTTTTTTGGAAAAACATAACATAGCTATTTCCGTGCGCAGTACAAAAGGTGTAGTTATATTCAGTATTTTTTAAATCCCTTTGGTAGGATGATAGGTAAGAGTGATATGTAGAAGTTGTGTATTTTTTTGTAATTTTCTGATGAGTATTTTTATTCTGTGATTTTGTGAAGTGGTTGCATCCTGACAATTTGGTACCTATTCGTGCGCTGGGCATAACTTGCATCAAAATAATAAAAAATAAATTTTTTTTTTTAAAAAGTGTATAGAATCAAGTGTAGAACAATAATATGTAATTTATTTTTAATTTTATTAAGTATTTCAAAATTTATTAAAAAAATGGTAGACATATGTTTGTGAGTACAATCAAGACACTGGTAAAGAAAATTAAAGTTTACTATGCTAATGTTGTCCAAAAATAGAAAAAATTGTATGGTTAGAAAGCTAAGAAGACGTATGAGATTATGGTGAAAATTATAAAGCTACCTAGTTGAAAAATTGTAAACTTGATGAAGATAAATTTGAGAAATCATCTTACGAGATTAAAAAAAAATGTCTAAAAGAACAAAAAAGGAGGTAAAATGGGCCTCCAAGCCTTTGGGTTATTTTTCAAGCCTCTTCCCAAGCCATAACCTGATCGGGTTCTGAAAAGACAAATGTACTTCAAAACCCGATCTGGTATTGTAAAGAAAAAAGTACTTCAAAACTCGATCGGGTTCTAAAAGAAAAAAGTACTTCAAAACCCGATCGGGTTTTCAAGAAGTAAAAACTATTCATTTTATTCTCCATAACCACAGAGAGAGAGAGAGAGAGAGAGAGAGAGAGAGAGAGAACTCACAAAAATGAGAGAATGCACTTGAAATGTTGAACCATCAGAAGCACAGAGCATGACATATGGATTGGCCAATGCTTCACCTGAGATTTTCCAAAGTAACCCAATCTCCTCTTCTACACTCTCACTTTGTTTCGCTTCCTCTGCACGCAAGATTTCAATCTCTTTTTTCATTCTTTGAATTGTTCCCAATTGGTTCTCGCTCTCTACATGCAATGATGAAATTTTTTGTCTTAGGTCTTGGATAATTTGACCAAGTTGATTTTCCCCATCTTCTCAGAATAATCTCATCTCTTCTTGCAGATTTTTAGTAATTCCAAATTGTTTCTCACCCTCTAACGTAAGTATTTTGTTTTCTTCCTTCACCCGCGAAGTTCGTATAAAATACATGTATGGTAATCTTCACAGTATTTAGGAGGCACAAATTGGTAACAATTCGAGCAGTAGGAATTAGAAAATGCACACCCTTCTTCACCAAACTGTATAGATGGGCAACCTAAAATACATCTGGAAGTAGAGTTTCTCCCTTTGCTTCGAGCCATTGCAAATTAGCAAAAGTTTTCTGCTCTTCCCTCCAGCAAAATAGCTTATTTCAATTTTCTCCCTTGAATTGTTTTAAATGGCCGATTGGTTTCCTTTGCTTCTTTCAATGGTCATCCATGATTTTTTCTGCAATCTTCCAACCTTCCGTACATAGTTATTACAATTTAGTACCCTCCTAGTACATAGGTGTTTCAAGTGAGTGAAATTGTACTCTCTCTCTCTCTCTCTCTCTCTCTCTCTCTCTCTCTCTCTCTCTCTCCCTTTTTTCTTTGTTTNGTGAAATTGTTCTCTCTCTCTCTCTCTCTCTCTCTCTCTCTCTCTCTCTCTCTCTCTCTCCCTTTGTTCTTAGTTTTTTAGAACCCGATTGGGTTCTGAGTAACTAGGTGCATGGATTCGTTATGTTCTCATAACCCGATTGGGTTTCGAGTAATTAGGAACATAGAGCCATTATTTTTTCAAAATCCGATTGGGTTCTTTGGAATTAGGAGCTTTGTTTGGTTCAACGGTCTTTAAACAGTCATTGCAAGTTGTTTAGAGGTCCCACAACTGCTTTTCTATTGTTTTACGCCAGGTACAGACAGGTTTGTACTTTTTTGCATGTTTTTCTTTGCAATGATTGAAAATTGTATTTTTTATTTGTGTTTTTAATGTTAATTTATCACTGTAAGTTCTCATTTCAAGAAAATGGTTAATTTATTCTTATTTTTTGTATTTGATGTTCACATGTTATTCTATGTTCATGATATTATTCGTAGGGTCCATTCAATACGAACAATGGGAAAGAATAAAAGAGGAACAATTAAACAATGAGAGACAAAAAAGGAAAGATAGGGAGCGCATGAGGAGAATACAACAAGGTACATCATCAAATGCAAGCAACGTAAGTGATGAAAATGTTGATGTTAATATTAATGTGAAAAATGCACCATTTCAATTCGATGTCATTAATGAAAAAAATGCACATAATGAAAATGAAAATCATCAACATACACCAATTGAACTGATGGGGATAAATGCACCTAATTCATGTAATGAAAATGTAGAGCATGCAACTGTGTTAACACCTCCTAGAATAATTCGTAGAAAACCAAAGTTTCTAATTGACATTGATGAAAATATTTTGAGGCCAATGCATGATAAAATGTTAGAAAGAAATTGTAGAAGAATTGTTAAAAATATTTGGAATAACTATTTTGAAAAATTAAATCAAAGTGGAATATGTCAAGTAGTTGTCGAAATGATTAAGAACCTGAAATTTAGAGAGACAGTGACAATTATGGGGTTGAGAACATCTAAAAACAGTACTAAGAGAACCATTGTGAGGAATCTATTCAATGCATACCAAGCCATTGGTTCAAAATCACACAGTAAAGATGCTAATGTTACTCGATGTGTCCTCACATCAACTATAATGGGAAAGGAAATGAAAAAATATCGTATAATAAGCAAAACAAGTAAGTCGTTAAGGATAGGTAGATCAACATTACGAAGAGCCTTACAAAGGAAAGACAAAATTAAGGATCCAAACACTAATTCTCTTTATTTATTCTCGAGTAGACTCCCATGCAAGGACAAGGTTGTCGTTGATGCATTAAGATCATTAATTGAAAATTTTTGGCATGACAACACAAGGGTTTCACCCAACCAAAGAGACATTGTTAGGAGAAGAATCAGATCTACAAATCATATTGGATATGACACAAACACAATTTTATGAAAGATTCCTCCAAAGGTTTCCTCAAATTAAAATTAGTCAAAGATTTTTTGAAATTAAAAAACCCTTTTACGTCAATATTAATCATGCGTGCACTACATGTTGTTGCAGGGTACATATTGAATTTTCCATGCATTATGATATATATCATCATGTTTGTTGTACTTTGCACACTAACACTATTTTGCAAGAATGTGGTCTTCAAGCACCTCCTACGTCATCAAGATATTTTATGTCAAGTGTATTATGCAATCGAGATGATGGTTGCATTTATTATAAGATGATGTGTATGAATGGATCTTGTAATGCATGTGGTGTTATGAGAAAGTTGCAGATATTTCACCAGCTAGAGAGCACAAATGAGATTGGAAATACACTAGTTTCTTTTGGAAAATACAAGACAGTAACTTATGGTCTAAACGATGGAAAAGAACTTAAGAGGTGTGAGTTAGTGAAAAATGATATATGTGTAGCTGATTTTATGAAGATATTTAAAGAGAAACTAGTTTATGAGTACATACGTCATTCACATAGAGCTAGGTGGTTGGATGAGCAATTCAAGATATGTAAGGACAGTTTTCCCCTGGAACTATTGTCTCCATTGTTGATTTTGTTGAGAATTATACACTTAAACCTCAGAATGAAGTGCAAGCATTGTATTACCATTCTATACAAGTGATGATCTTTGTACATATAGTATTATTGCATGCACATGATAGCACAAACACAGATAGAAAGGTTTTAAGAGAGTATCACTTCTACATCAGTGATGATCGCACACATTCATCAGAGTTTGTGCAAGGTTGCTTCAAAGTTTTCTATGATAATT
>MU228483.1:1910182-1920389 GCA_018584345.1 Thuja plicata
CACTGTAGACCGCTCCCCTCCTTGGGACAGTCTGTTGCTCTTTGGGCTTTTTTGCCTTTCCTTTCTATGCTTTGTTAAAGGGTTTCGGGGTTCCCTTCAAAACCTGCTTTTACCATAATCAAAAACTAATCAGTTCAATGAATAGGTAAAACCAAAGGTTATTGAACAGTTTTGTTCAATTGACTAAAGCAGTTATGATGGTGCAAGATTCAGTGAATTTGGATAAAAGGAAAAATGTAGTACACTATTTAAGGAGTTGAATAAGACAATTTCTTGGTAGTTGTGTACAGATATGAATATGAATTCAAGGCACATTTGGACCAATAATAATGAAGAACTATTTCTCATTGGAGGTAACAACTTGAATATTGTTATGGATGACACAGTGAGATTGTAATGTTTTGATGAGTTAGTTATTATTGATAAACTTGTTTTGGAGGGAAACAAAAACCCTAATTAGCTTTACAATAAAAGGTGAAAGGATATAAGATGATAACTACTGCTATTGTGTATGAGTGAAGTGATGTTGGTGAAGAATAGAGTTAAAGTGTTGGTTGTAAAGTAAGATCTTGAACAAAAATTGCAGAAGCAATTTTAGAGAAGATTCGAGACAGAGTTCAGAAAAAGAACAGAGCATCAAATGATCTGATTAGCATTCAAAAGTGCATTTCACGGGTCAATTTTATTATTGTATTCTTGATAGTTTCAACAAGTCAAATCCCTTAACCGGGTAATCTCTCACAAGACTTAATTGTAAATCCCTTAATCAGGTGAACACTGTAATAATGGGATTAAATCCTTTAACAAGGTAGTCTATAATAGGACTTTAGCTACTTCTAACAATGTATCGGTCACTCTTAATAGGGTGAGTCACCTATAAAGTGACATATTGTAAGCTCCTAATAGAGCATTATTTTCTATAGTAGTGAGAAGATTGTGGGTGTCATCCCCATCATGGTTTTTCTCTCTGACCAAGGGTTTCCATGATAAAAAATCTAAGTGTTATTAGTGTGAATGTGTTGTTACTTTATGTATTGCACTTTTACTTTAAAGTCACAATTATATGCTTCATAGTTTGGAAGTTTCTTTTATTGTTATTGAAAGGTTTAGGTAGAAGTCTGAAAGTTTTATTAGTCCCGATTCACCCTCCTCTCAATACCTATTATTCCAACAAAAACAACATGAATAAACTTAGGAGTAGAAAGTATAGAAACCATTTTCACAAATGATGAATATAAACCCTAGGTGCAACAAGTATGGAGAAGATAAACTTCATAAAATAAATGGAATATATACAACAACAACAATAACAAAAAAAAGAATTGCAAGAAGAAAAATGTGCATAAAAAAGATTGATCATACCTGATAAATGTCATCTTTTCTTGCATCCAACAAATGAAGAAACAAACAACTAAAAAATACCCAAAAACATGATGAATAAATCCACTACAAAAATGTATTGGAAATATGAAGAAAAAAACCCAAAAACGTGGCTCTATATGCTGCCTAGAAACCTAAATCAATCCCAACTCAAATTATTTCACCATAAATGCGATGTCTAGCTTGTAGGAAAAAATAGGGCAAGATTCAAGCCCAGAGTTATAAAAAATGATTCAAACTCTTATGTCGGGTTTTGAAATATCATTTAAAAATTACAAAATTTGACTTCCATGCTAAAACACCGAATGCAAAGGGAAATGTCAGGCTTTGCAACACATTTTACAAGTGAAAAATAAACTTAATTGTATTCGGGCTTTTAAAATTTGATTACAAGCTTTTAAAATTTATAAAACTCTCTTCCAGAAACTATGTTTTTACAACATGCATAGTCAGATTTCTTTTTTTGAATTGCAAGTACCAAAGAAAATAAAAACTTAAATGACTTGTAATCGGGATTTAAAATCCTGATGACAAGTCAATTTTCCCTTGAAAACTAAATGTTAAAGTGTTGTCGGTCTTTTATTTTTCCATTACAAGTCAATTAAACATTAAAAATATTTACTTGCAATTTGGCTTTAAAAACCAAATTGCAAGTAAATATTACTGAAAAATGTATTCATATTTCCTTAAGTATTTTAGACTTTGGAAATAGAACATGTTTTGAATAACTTGTAACATGAGCACAAAAGCCTGATTAAAAACTTGAATTGGGATTAAGAAGATAAAAAGACAAGTAAAACCAACAGTCATAAAAATAATTACTTCACTTTCAATCAGGTTTTAAAATCCTTATTGCAAGTATCAAATATAAATGAATTTAAACATCACTTGCAATCAGGGTTTTTAAACCTAATTGCAAGTATCATTTACTTCTCATTTGCTTCAAAAATTGAGCCCAACTAGTTAAGTCGGGTTTTATTTCATACTTTACAAATATATGCTTTAATATGTTCAAAGAATATCACTTGCAATTGGGATTTTAAAATCTGATTGCAAGTATCATATTCCTCATTTTTTCTTTAAATAAAGCATATATTACTTTCTACAACTTAGTTCTCGATTTATCAAATTCTCATGCAATCGTTAAAATCCCTTAAACTTGCCCTTAGGAATCACACTCCCCTTAGAAATAACCTAAAATATATTCCAAAACTTGCCTTACAATTTTATGAATTCAAAATGCCTTACAAATTAAACTCATAAGAATTCAACCATGCACATGAAGACGATTAAAAACCAAGAAGGGGTTCCAAATATCTTTTCATTTATCAAGATGGCTTCAATACATCCAGTATTTTTCCAGAATACCCTAACTCAAAAAAAAAATTCCAAATTAGAACTTGCAATTCTATCTTGATTGATCGATATCTGATTGACCCCTTTTTTACAATACTTTCTTCTACTATTTATACCTCTAGAAATCGTGGAATCCTGTTATGAATCAGGATGCAACAAGCTACAGATTGCTAGGTAAAGACAATGAGTGACTCATCACTAAAGAAAAAATACAATCGAAGCAATAGTCAAGTTGTTACAATATTTTTTAAAACAAACTCATTGGACCTCAAGGCCTTTGCAACAACTTTGAAACTGCACTGCCTTTATCGAAGGAATCTTTATCTTCATCCACTGGCGCACAAAAAAATTTGTAACCACTATCCATTTCAAGATTTTTGGAGAACTTCCACTTACTGTAGGAATGATGGGGTATTCCTTTGTCTTTATTTATCTATGGGATATTCGTCCTTCCAAATGGAAAACATTTCTTTTAGAAAAAACCAGAGAAAATGATGTAATTAAACTCCACCCACTCGCTCTGCAAGTACTCCTTTGTGTTTGAAAAACCCACAGCCTCAATGGCTAAATCAAAACCTTTTTTAACACAGAGCTTGAAAATTTTAAACACAGTCGTTGATTTTACTACATTTCATTGCATCGTGTGGCTCACAGAAAGCAAAGAAATCAATGATCAAATAGGACAAGTGTCACTTAATCATGAACCTACGATGAATAAAATTGATGCATCTTTGAGATCAATGGATAATGCTAGCCATTGGATGGAAACCAATCTACACCACCTTTATCTCTTTTCAGAACCCCGGACCCATGACCTCACAAAGTCACATGTCGCTCAGGCGCTATGTCGCAATGGGCTAAGACTCATGCATCTTTGGATCGTGGGATCATGCATGTCGTTAGATCTCCTATTATCTACTTTGCACTTTAATTCCTTTGGCCCTACCTTCACGAGATCTCAGATGGACAGATGTCAGTAATCATGATCCCACGATGAAATAAAGTAGACTCATCTTCTAATCAAGGATGTCGTTGGATCACAAAGAATCTACAAGATCTTTACCAAAGCTTAACCCAGTCTGGCCCTGCCATTTTCCACATGTCAACTAGGCGAGATGCCTTGATTAATAAATTCACTACATGTTGATCTTTACGGGATCATGCCTACCATCAGATTTAAATAAATCTGCTTTACCTTTAGCTTTTAGAAGAATCAGCCCCACCTTTACGGAAATGACACTTGGCGATCAGTTGTTATCCCATGAAAGCTACCCAAAGTGTATCTTTTGTTTAAGGAAATGTGCCCACCATTAGATCTTATCAAAACTGTGTGATGCTTATCTTCCTTTCAACATTGGCCAGATCCTGCCATCTGCCACGCATCGCTTAGGCGCAGTTTTGCAAATCATAAATAAGTTGTATCTTGTGATCGCGGGATCACGCCCTTCGTTACATCAAAAATAAATTGCTCGACAATTGGTGACATTTAAAACATTATTGGAACTTGAACTTAGGAAAAATTAAACGCATGGCCCACTAGGAAAAGTAACTTAAAGAATAAAGTGGCCCCGCTTATGATGACTAAATACATAATGTTAAGACTTAAGTAGCTCAAAAAGTAACATGTAAACAAAACCAGCCAAGAGACTTAGGTTTTTTTGTCAAAAGTAACCAAGGGTTTTAAAAAAAGGGAAACCAAAACCAACTAACAGGACCTCACGGAAGCAAAAAGTTTAGAACAAACCAAGACTTAGCATCAGGAAAATTACAGCCCCAACAGGTTATATTGTCTCTCTTAGTTTGGGTCACATTCAATGGTGGAGTAAGAAATAATCTACTATTTATCTATCTACAATATGTAAGGCCTCACCAAGGAACCCTTGGAACAAAGGGTTAGATATGCACTTAAATTTATATATTTTTGAAACATGGAAGAAACATCACGTAACAATGTGCATCACATAACCATTAACATGTGCAAGATAAAGACATGCAATAGAATACATCTTGATCACCACAAGATCATACACAAGTGGAAGACTTCATAAAACTTCCAAAGGTTCCAAGACAACTCAAACATACACTCAAAATAGAGAATGCGCGTTCACGAGAATTCCCTACAAGGATTCTGGAAACATCCATGGATCACAAGAGGCTAAGTTGGAAGGCATTCACGGCTAACAAAAGGGAGACAAAAACCAAGTTCAATCCAATAACATGAATGTTCTTTTTAAGTTCAAATGGATGTTCCTAATATGATTAATCATACAAGTTCATTTCCTTTCTAACCATGCATAAAATAATAACATGATCTATCATCCTCAAATGATCACTAACAAGGTCTGAAAAGCATATAAGAACCCTCGGGAATCCAACCTGAAAGCACCTGCAAAACACCCATCTCCCAAAATTGATTATAATTCCAAACTGGGCAAAGACGATGAAGGTAGGCAGAGACGTCCATTCTCAGTATGTGGACGTTGATTTGTGTAGATGTCGATTCTCAATCGGTGAACTCTCTAAGACAAAAGTATCAATCTAGAGAGGTAGAGACATTGATCAACAGGCTGAGACACTGATCTGGGAAAATTCCAATGGACAAGTGGAGACATTGACCCATGAAATTTAGCCTAAACGCAACGCGTGAAATCCTAGAACCTAAGATGACTCCAATGTACAACTAGAAAGTATCTAGCTCCACACTGGGGAGTACCAGAAAAAACACATCAAGGCCATGATCACTCGATTTTATCAATAGTACATAAATAAGAGCATAACTTGCAACTAGGCTAATCATCAAGAAAATCAAGTAAAAATATAATGCATAAACAAATGATATTAAATGGAGTGAGATCTCAAGCTCCAAGTCTTTGTAGCTGGAGGAAGTCCATCCCTATACACCAATCCTTAGTAGTGGTAATGTACAATGCCACCCTACCATGTGGAACCCCTAACCCACCCACCCGTGCTCGCAGAGATAGTAATCCTGCCACAAACACAAGGCATGCATGCAAGCAAGGAATGGCTCTCACACACACCAATAAAATGCATAGTATCATAAGCAAGTGTCATGACCCAATACAGTAAAACATGGAGAACACTCAACATGCGGACCAACGTCCAAAGTGAATACTAAGAAACACTCAAGGTAATCAAGTCACTACTCAGTACTAAAAAATGTTTAGTGTAGAGACTCAAGAGTGGGAATGTCATCACATGGCACATGGTGGCCCATGTGGCTTTGAGAAATCCTTCTCTCAACAAGGAATCCCTACTGAGCCATATCAACATTTTTAGATGAAAAGGCTATAAGTACCATATCAACATCCGTAGATGGAAAGGTACTATGCCATATCAACATCCTCAAACAATGGCAAGGCAAAGACATATCATGTCAACATCCTCAAACGACGGCAAGGTGCTCACATTAACTCTTTTTATTATATTTTAATCCCATTCATTTATTTAGTTTTCATTTATTAGGATCTCTACCAAGGGGTACCCTGGGACCCCTTTGTGTCCCATCCTACCTTGGAGAGCCACTCCACTCCATGACTCAAATACCGAACAAGCTCATCTGGTTATAACAACAAGGTATAAAGAAAATGATGCAATAAGGAAAAATCCATAAAAGACTCTCAAATTCATAAACCCAAAAGGTACATGGTAAAATCTATTGGTCCCACTACCAAGAGCACAGGTCTCTCAGACCTCGGCATAGGAGCATAGCTCAACTACATGCTAGGATGTGGCCTCAAACACCCTACATCCACATATCACATGCAAGCTCAACCTCAAGAATGGATTGTGCCAACACAAGGGAAAGGTAATAAAAATAATCAAGATAACACAAAAGGCTCAAAATCAAGCTTCCATTAAAATATGAGAAGCACTTAATCGGTCACAATCTGAGAGTACAGGTCTCTCAAGATCTTGTCAAGTAACCATAGCTCAATTATGTTCAAGAATGCAGTCTCGACACCTACATCCACATGTCACATGTGAGCTCTGATCGATCATGAAAGGTGTCATTACCAAATACATGAGCAACAACAAAAGGAAAGCAAGGAGGATATCTCAACCCCAAAATACTCAAGGCAAGAAACTAAGTAAAGCCAAGACCAAGAAAAATAAAAATTTGCTTGATTGGCCACTTTTCAAAGAGCATGGATTCCCATCAAATCCATCAAACATCCTATTAGAACATGAGGAAAGCTCAAAATTCCCAAAATTAACAAAATACTCAAATTTTGACAAAATCTGACAAAGGGCAAAACTCAACATTTTAGCATTGAAAGGGCACTTTTGGATCGAGATATAAAAATATTCAGAATGCCCTATGACCATTCTAATTATAGGATCCTACTCTTTGTAGTAAATAATACTAATTTTATTAATTGGATCTGGCCAAACATGGCGACTGACAAGTTCTGGATGATACGTAAAATGATGCACCAAAGAAAAAGCCCAAAAATCAAACATCAAAGAAATTGATGAAATTAAAACCCATTTTCTCTTATGGTCCAAATAACCTAAAAATCCAATATAACTTCACTTCCAACATCTTGGGATAAAATGGACAACCTCACAGTGGAAAATTTCAAACCAAAAACATCATAAACACGTGCGAACCCAAACGGGTGCTAAAAGTGTAAAGTAAAGTTGGGAAATCACTAACTATTATCCCATGAAGCAAAATGAAACAAAAATCAACAAAAACGGACAAAGATTGATCCAAAAAAATAGATCCCTACCTCACAACCAGAGGAGAAACATGAAATGAGTGGAATAAAATAAGTCCCACGCGGAATCATAGGAATAAAATAAATCCCACGCGGAATCAAAGGAATCTTAAATGGCTCCACAAGTAGATTATCGGTGGCGACTTGTTTCCAATGAGCCACTCCCCACAAAAATAGGAGGACCTAGTCACTCCCAATGAATAAAAAATAAATTTCTCCATGAGGTTTTGGAGAAAACTCCTTATTTCCCAAATTTTGAAGTGAGTGACTAATGAGCTCAACTTCAAAATATAAAAGCAGTTTTCTAGAAAGTGACTTTTAAAATAGGTCACTTAAACATTCTAAGTGAACTATTTACTTTTCCCCAAAAATTAATTAAATCGATTCCAAATTATCAGAATGAAACTACGAAAAATTAGTCAGTAAATAAAGTATTAAATTCCCCAAACGCATAAAAATCAGCATTTAATTAAATTCCTTCCCCGACAATTGTGGGAACTCTAAATGCATAAACATATCACTGGCCTATCACAAATGTAATATTAATTTGGTGCTACAAGTAGTGGTTGTCGTTGCACCAAAAGATCGACCTGTCAATGCTCGATACAACCACTAGACTTATAGAATCCACTGGAGGCAGTTAGTCCCTTGTCACGAATCCCGAGGGGAGCGTTGACCATTTTTCCAACAATCTCCCCCTCAGTGTTACCCAAGGGGATTCAAACCTATGACCAAGCTCTGATACCACTTATTACAAGTAGTGGTTGTCTTTTCACCAAAAGATCGACATGGCAATGCCCGATACAACCACTAGACTTATAAAATCCACAGGAGGCAGTTAGTCCCTTGTAACAAATCCCAAGGGGAGCGTTGGCAATTTTTCAACATTTGGATTTACCAATCATGCACCGAAGGGTTATAATCAATAATAATATCAGTTACGTCATCCATATAGGGACAACATTGGCTCAATATGTAAAGGTCAAAGTTATTATCTCGTGTGCGAGTGTAGGGGATATAGACACTCAAATCCTACTAATCAGGTAGAATGTGTCTAGTACCTGTTCACTGAAACACGCAAACATCAATTGTAGATGCTCAAGATATAGATAGTTGAAGCACAAAATATACAAGATAATAAATAGTGAAGGAGAGTGGTACATCATGTAGATCTCACGAATGAGTGACTACAACTTCGTCTCACTCGTACCGGCACAAAGGGAAAAATGCATAGTAATTGTGTGGTAAAGTAGTCAACATCATATCATTAAATTATCATTGCATTTTAATTAAAAGCATTTAAATAAATCATTTTACAATCATTCTGAGCATAAAACACTAAAAGTAAATAATTGATGTATTTACAACATAAAAGGCACCATAATCATATATACATGATAATCATCCTAACATATTATCTCAACACATCATCATGCAGATATGATCAAAATACTAATAACAACATAATCTAATAGATAAATCAACAATATTGTAGTGACCAAAATAAGGTGAAGTAATCAAATGCATCACACAGTGCAACCATTAATCACATCATGTAGGTACTCATAAAAATAACACTATGGCACAATTAGAATCCAGTAGTCACTGGCACAAACCTCAGTGACACCATCAAATCATAGCAAAATCCAAACAAGGTAGATACCAATCATAACCATGGCAGCAATCTCAGAATGGGCACAAGAATCAACTGAACTGGGTGCATCTTACAATGCCAACATAAAAGTACAACATGAGAAGGCACAAACCTCACACGAGTCTAACATGATCATACAATACGAGCATATAAGATCAAAGGCACATCCATTGGGATGTCATGTAGAAAGGAAATGGGAGAGACACTACACTATAGAGGATGAATATGTTGGAATTAATGAGAAGTGTGTACTGAGAGGGGAGGGGTGAATCAGTACCTCTAAAACTTGTGTATCTTATAACCTTTATCCTTTAAGTTATCAAATTTTTATCCAACCATCTATTTTATACTATCTTGATGCAAGATATATCAATTCATAAACTTAATCAAACATGTGAATATTCATAGAAACATTCATGAAATTAATTGACACATAACACAAGATATGATATCGCAGAAAACTCCTATTAGGAAGTAAAAGGGATGGCACCCACAAATTCTTCACTATCTGCAGATTGGAAGGGGCTGGTTAAGGCTTACAATTTGATCACGTCTGATGATCTACCAGGCTAAGAGTATATGTGGAGACCTTTTAATGTCTACTCGGTTAAGAGCTTTAGCAACACAGTTGAGTGTGCCCTCGGTTAAGAGATTTATAGTTGGACTGTTAAATCCACCTTCCTTGAAAGGATTTTTACACTTTGCTTCACTTGTTAGAATGATAGCAAATTACAATTTGACCTGGTGTATGCAATCTCCTATTTCTGATTACAGATCCATTTAAGATTACATGAATAAGTATATCACCTAATGTGATTTGTTAAGTTTTTAGGATAGCTGCAAATGTAATAACACTCTATTTTGTATGTATTTTCCAAATGCAACAATCTCTCTTTCATTTATATTGGAAATGAGGATAAGAGAGACATGTCCCTTCATGGGACATGGCTATTCATTATTATTTATAAGAAAGGACATACCTCTTCCAACTAATTATAATTTAATCAATCTTATAATGTTTCATCAATCAATTATTAATTAAGAATAATAATAATAATTTAATAATTTAATATTA
>MU228483.1:1922649-1933131 GCA_018584345.1 Thuja plicata
TAATTTAATATTAAATATTAAATTTCATATGATTAATAATAATATAGAATATATATTATATTATTATTAATCAACATATATTATATGTATTCTAATGATCATACGACTGAAGATACAAACATTAACATGATTGAATAATACCTTTGATGCTCGGTAGTCTCTGTTCTTGGTTCTTTCTAACCAAATTCACCTTTTGATATTTTGGTTCATGAAACTTTCAATCTGATCCATAGGTGTGCTCGTATGCTTCATTCATCCTCTCATATCCTTTCACATCCCTCTCATACATAATCATGAATTATTACATAGTCTATTTATAAGACAGATTGACCTAATCAAGTTTCACGTAAAACAATGTTAACTCTAAGATCACAGGTTTACAACTTTACCTTGATCTCCTATTCTATGTGTTTTAAATTAGTTAGACTGTTTAAAGAACTTGCATTCATGTTTCTTGTCCCTAAAGAAATTGTTTTAAAAATAAATCAAGACTCTATAAATAGAATAAGATTGTTTTATCTGACGTGGAGGTCAGATCCACTTTTTGCGGGCTGCAACTAACTTTCAATTTTTGACGGTCGGTTATGCTCTGAAATCAGTTGACTATCTTCCTAGTTCCTTTCTTGAACTATCCTCTCAGTTTACTTTGTGACTTTTCTCTCGGTTTGTACTATGACCTGTTTGTCGAGTTCCACTTTATCCTTTCCATTTTGCAATTTCGGTTTACACACAAAATTGTGTCGCCGGTTTTCTTTGTACTTAGCAGTTTTCGGTGATCTCTGATATCTGCATTTTTGGTTTTCTCTTTGTCCTATCTTTCGGTGTATGCTTACCGAAAGTGTTCTTTGCATACTAATGGAAAATTAATGTCATCAATCTCCGCCTTTGACATTAGTATCAAAAACTGATATGTGCAAAATACTAACAAGATGTTAAGTATGTACAACATATATAATCCTTAGTCATTTTATGACTCCCCCTATATATATGTCGGTATATCATTACTTTCCCCTTTTTTTGTATACTGTATAGTTGTCTATCTGTACATATCATATATTTCCCCCTTTTTTGATATTTAGGGAAAAGGTGTATACCTTATAGTTTATTGAAAATGTGAGAGTGTGAAGACTTCATGTCTTCCATCATCTTCTCCCATTGTTCCTTTACGTTCTCTAGAGCCATGTGCTTGAGTGTAATCCTTGAGTGCATATCATAGATGTTATCTGCTACAGACATCTCAGGGGTTGTTATCAGTTGCCTTGTTGAACTGATATGTTGTTGAAGCAATGTCAGATTTGGTAGAAGTTGTACCTGGAGCTCGGTGACCTCTTCCCTGAATTGAGTTTCTTCTTCCCACAGTTATTGCCTTAACCTTTTTACTTCAATTATATTTTTACAATGCAACTTAATTGCATTGTCTTCGGTGGTTAAGCTTTTAGCACTATTAGCTAGATCGGAATCTAACTTTTCTATGTTTTCACTATGCTCCTTAGTGAATCTATCTAGTGTGCTTAGTTGTTGAATCAAGGAAATAGCTCAGCAATAATGGGATCTAATTCACTTATGAATTCTGAAAGCTTTACCTTGTTAACTGCCACTTCTTGGCTGATTTTCTCAACAAGTTTATGCTGGTACTTTTTCTCTGCTCACTCTTATATTTCCTTATCTGCATCAATATTATGTGTTGTAATTGTTTTTGTGAGAGTGGATAGTTGATCATGTATGGGTTTATTCTGATCAACATCAACGTCAGGTACAATCTGGTGCAAGATTTATCTTGTTGTTTCTAGCACCATGGATTCTTAGTGATGCTTCCTCTGCTTCTCTTGTTATGCCTTCCTCTGGCATATTTCATCATATTCCTTCAATGCTTCATAGTAAAGTGTAGTTGGGTCACATTTGGGAATTTCTATGATTTCATCTAATGTGACTTCCAACTTACTCTTTTTGGACTTCTTCTTCTTCTTCAGAGTTTCACTTGAGTGCAAAACCATAGCCATCTTCTTAGATTTGTCTGTGGTACTAGATGAAGTTACTTGTGGTGTTGCCTCTTTTTGTTGCTTTGTTTCGGTGTCATCTTGTCATTTTTTTTGTAGACGTCTCCACATCAACCTTTACTTTATTGGTAGCAACTTTTTCGATATCCTCAGGAGTGCCATCTTTGGGTTTTCCTCCTTCATTGTTGTCTGTATTCACTGTATATGTCTTTGTATGTGTATCCTTCTCGATTGTGTCTCCATCTATTTTCTTTGATTATCCTTTTGTAACCTTGTTAGTTTCGGTCACAATGTTACTGTCTAAGATGTCCTTCTGATCATCGGTGTTGTCTTTATTTCCTTCATCCCCTGCATCCTCGGGAATGCTTGAATCTTTATCAGGTGGCTTGTCTATTTCTTGAAGAATATTGATGTCTTGCGTCAATATTGGCATGTTGCCTGGTATTTTCACCTATGAAGTATCAATTCTGGTGTCCTATTCGTCGGTTGTGTCCTTGGTAACAGTGACATCTTCATCCTTTTGTACTTCTTCTACTAGATCATCGGTTATGTCAATGATTGTGTTATCCACAATGTTGTCCTTGGTGGTGTCAGGCCATGTTTCATCTGCAACTTCCACATTCTTGTTTCTGGTTGTGTTCATTTCTTCTTTGTCTAACTTAAGTAATGTGTCATCTTCTGCATCTTTGATTATGATGTGTTCTTGAGTTGCCTTATTATCATCTTGTTGTTGTAGGTCTTTCTCGAGGCTAGCTTCCTCAATAGGTTTATTGAGTATTTTACTCCATTTCTTGTGACTTTCTTGATCAAGCTCTATAAGCCTCCCTTCAAGAAATTTGTTGGCTCTCAACTTGGGTGAGAACTCCTTTTTATGGTTCTCCATCATCTTATCAATTTCTTCTCTCTTGGATTCAGGAGGCATAAGAGAAACAAGTACTCTTTCTCTCATCTCCTTTTCATTCTTTAATGCAAATGTCCATCTAGCATATAATATGTCCAAGAGTTCCCTTGGTACATTATTACCTTCAAATTGAATTGGTACGTACTTGAATTTGTACATCTTTGCAATGATGGCATCTTCAACTTTGTTTTGATCTTCTGGATCCAGTTTTAGCCATCTTCTGATCTTAGAATATGTAATAGATCCTAAACTTGCAATAGATTTGCATACCTCATCAATGCTTTCTAGAACCTTGATCTTTTATGCTTCTACACCTTCATCTCGTTCGGTGTCCTCAATGTCTTCCCTTGTTTGAACGAACCTTCTTCTCTTTGATAACCCTCTTTTCTGTGTGGCCAGTTTCCTCTTGTAGGTTCTAACTTTTCCTTTCTTCAAGGGTGAAGGAGTTGAGTCCTTTGTTGTTTGGCTTCTTGTTCTTGAAGCAGATGTGGTTCTTGACTTCTTTGCTGGTGGAGGAGGTGGTAAATCTGACTCTGTGGCTTTGGAGTCAATCTTTTCTGTAGCTTCACTTATGGGTGACTGGCCTTGGGTTTCTTCCTCCTTGTTAGCTTCTTCTTCTTGTTTTGTTTCTTCTTCTATTGCCGATAGTATTTTCTTTAGGTTCTTGACCATTTTATCCTTTTTATGACTATTTGCTTTACAACCAGGCCAGATTTGATTCTTTATTTGGCCTCCTCATAAGTTTCAAACTTTAGTTGTTTCTTATCTAATGGTTCATTTATCAATGCATCGATTGCCTTGGATGCTTGATCAATATTTACCTCATATTCCAGAGGTTGTAACCATGTTGTCCTCAGTACAACAGGTTTGATGTATGTGTGGTCGGTGTCAACCATGAAACATATATCATCTTTGAAATTCTCAATAAGTTGTTCAGGGATCCTTACCCTTTTCTACATTCGGTCCTTGAATCCTATGAAGTACTCATCCATGACTGTTTCAAAGTTGTCTCCCAGTGATGTTATGTATTCACTGATTTTTATGGTGACAGGTTTTGTGGTATCCCATTTTACATCTCCTACTGATGGAAATGTTTCTTGAAAGTAGAAGAAAATGCACATGATAAGTGATCCAAACTTACATGTATTTGTCTTAGCATTTCTTATAGTCCTCAAGTTTTCTTCTAGTTGGCTCAGTAGAAGTGCCAACAGATCCAACTGAGTGCCTTTCTTCACAATCTTGTAAGTTGTATCTACTACATCGGATGCTATGTTGTTCATCCTGCTTGCTTGGAAGGATTTATAACCTAGAAGACATTCTCTGAATTTAAGTTCATCATCGGTTATGGTAGATACCTTCAGTCCTCTTCCATCACACTTTGCTCCAGTATTTTTCTCAATCTCAGCCTTGGGTGGATGTTTCAATGTTTTTACCTTCTTGGTTACAAGGTAATCGGTGACTGCATGGATAACATCTCGGGTTATCATCTTAGGCTCATCCAGCCATAATTTTTTATTGTGCATTCGGCTTAGTACTAACCGAATCTACTCGGTTTTGAATGCCTTTAGGAATAATAGGGCATTAGTGAGCCCTTTCACCTCTATGTGTTTATGTTCTTCTTTTAAGGATCCATATTTATTGCACAGCTTCTTGTAAGCTTGTTCTACCTCCAAAACACCAATTTTTGCAATCTTGCAGTGGATGTAAGCTCGCACGTCTTTGACGAGAAAAAACCTAGCTGGTATTTGCGAGAATGCTCCAGCATTTTCGGGTTGTGAAGCAACTTCAAGGTAAATCTTGTAATGTGGTTCTTCACACAGATTTCTTGACGAGTTCAACCTCATCCTTCTTGATGTTCTTCTGTTTGGTGGTTCTTCAGGTCGTGGCCATTGTTTCAGAGAAATTTAGGGCTTTCTGAAAAATACATAAACAGAGTTCTCGGTTGCCTTAGTAACTTACTATTTACACCTGCAATGATCACTGATCTCTTGGAGTGCTCTGGTCGAGTTGAAGTCGCTCTGTGATGATTTTTTTGTTTGCTTGATTTTTGCTCTCGTCACTCTACTCTGGTCGTGGTGAACAATGAAGCCCTTATGTCATCCTTTTATAGATGTTTGCCCTAAAAAGTGAGTCATTAATGCTCAACCACTCCTCGGTGTTTGAAGACTGAGTTCGTCGGTTTGACCATTAACTTCTCTTCGATGACAACGTGACGTTTCAAGGTGGTCGTTTAACTCTTCGCTTTTACCGATGGGTTTCGGTGTTGCAAACAACTTGTTCACTTTACTTGATTACCGACGAGTCTTAGTTTACACTAGAAACTTTTCTTTCTCATGTTAACTGACGCTTCTCAGTAAGTGTAGGCAGTTTCAGCTTTGAGTGTCTACCGACAGATTTCAGTATGTATCACCTAATAGCATAGTTATCACAGATTTTAACAAGTAATGCCATGATGAATCTTTACTTATGTTGATTTGGCATTTCATCAACATATTATGGAACTGATGTAAAGTAATACATAGTGTAATGTAGTTCCATAGTTACTTGTTCTGCTTAGGTGGGGGTGGTGATGTCACTGGATCCATTGGATGGGGTGTCACCATTTGCATTTCTTGGTCCAGCTTCATCATTGTTTGAATCTCTTCTCCACATTTTGTCTCTCATTCTACGGATGTCTTCAATGGTGTTTCCATTGGGATATGTGTTGATCTCTATCATTCGGTCTCTGTAATCTTTTTTGAGATGACCAACTTTATGACAGTATAAGCATGTCATTCTGGGGTTAGTCCAGCCTCTAGACTTTCCAGTCCATTGTCTCATATAGTTTGCAGCAATGTGACCAAATCTTCCACATGTTGTATAATTTTTCCAAGTGTTGTAATCTCATACAAACTGGTTACCGTCTCTTTTCTGTTGATAGGGAGTTTCTTGACCTTTAGGCTTCCATGCTTTCTTTTTCTTTTTCCAGAGTTCAAGAGTTGTGTGCCCATTCATTTAGCAAGTAGGACACTATTTTTCCATGTAGGTTTCCTTCTTTGGTTGTTTCATCTCAAACTTACATTCATATGCTTTATGTCCTTTTTTGTTACATTTATAACAAAATCCTATGAATGAAGATGTAGATTTAGGAATACCTTTCATTTTGCCTCTGCATACATTTGGTGTGTGGCCTTGCTTTCTACAGTGATTGCATGTCATCTTTCTTGGTCTTGGATTTTCATAGACATTATTTGGATCATCTTGATTGGGTGATTCTCCATTCTCGGTAAAGCCTAGACCGGTGTTGTTGTTGACTCTTCGTTGTCCTTCAAGAAAATCATCCATTATTTTATTCCTTTCTTCAGCTTTCTATATAATTTCATTATGTTGCTGCTGAATTCTTATTTCATGTTTCAAATCTTCACTCTCATCCCTTAGCTCACCGATAGCTTCTATTCTTTGAATGAGTTCAACATTCATTTTGTTTGCCTCTTGACTTATAAGAATAATCTGATTTGTGATCTCATGTTGATGCTCTGTAAGTCTTTGTATTTCAGACTCTTTCTCTTGTAGTTTTTCTGTAATCTTTCTTCTATCATCAATAGCTAGTGTTCTTTCTTTCTCAGCTTGTCTAGCACTGTTCATGACATCAATCATTCTTACCATCTGTGTATCTTGACCTATTTGCAGAGATTTTACTTGTCTAGCCAGATGTTGATTGATTTCAATTAGGCTTGTGATGCTTTCTTCTGATGTGTCTTATGCTTTGCTTGTAGTTGATCCTGAAGACTCAAAGAAATCTGGTATCTCTTCCTCATGATAATTTGTTTCATTACGGCGAGATGTCATAATATTTCTTTCATCTAAAAATTGTCTCACATTGATTTTAGCTTTTTTATACTGCTCATAGAAGATCTGAATTTCTAGCTTTTTATTCTCAGTACTTTTATCAAGTATGTACTTCTCCATTGTATGATCTTTTCTCTTAGTCCTTAAAGCTTTTCAAAGGAGAGACTTAGCTCTGATACCAATTTTTGGAATTAATTGGAAGTGTGTACTGAGAGGGGAGGGGTGAATCAGTACCTCTAAAACTTTTGTATCTTATAACCTTTATCCTTTAAGTTATCAAATGTTTATCCAACCATCTGTTCTATATTATCTTGATGCAAGATATATCAATTCATAAACTTAATCAAACATGTGAATATTCATAGAAACATTCATGAAATTAATTGACACATAACACAAGATATGCTATCGCAGAAAACTCATGTTAGGAAATAAAAACGGCGGTGGGGTTGGTACCCACAAATTCTTCACTATCTACAGATTGGAAGGGGCCGATTAAGGTTTACAATTTGATCACTTCTGATGATCTACCCGGTTAAGAGTATTTGTGGAGACATATTAAATTCTACTCAGTTAAGAGCTTTAGCAAGACTGTTGAGTGTGTACTCGATTAAGAGATTTATAGTTGGACTGTTAAATCCACCTTCCTTGAAAGGATTTTTACACTTTGCTTCACTTGTTAGAATGATAGAAAATTACAATTTGACCCGGTGTATGCAATCTCCTATTTCTGATTATAGATCCATTTAAGATTACATGAATAAGTATATCACCTAATGTGATTAAATAATACATGTGATGCTCGATAGTCTCTGCTCTTGGTTCTTGCTAACCAAATTCACCTTTTGATGTTTTGGTTCATGAAACTTTCAATATGATCCATAGGTGTGCTCGTATCCTTCATTCATCCTCTCATATCCTTTCACATCCCTCTCATACATAATAATGAATGATTACATAGTCTATTTATAAGACAAATTGACCTAATCAAGTTTCACGTAAAACAATGTTAACTCTAAGATCACAGGTTTACAACTTTACCTTGATCTCCTAGTCTATGTGTTTTAAATCAGTTAGACTGATTAAAGCACTTACATTCATGTTTCTTGTCCCTAAAGAAATGGTTTTAAAAACAAATCAAGACTCTATAAATAGAATAAGACTGTTTTATCTGACTTGGAGGTCAGATCCACTTTTTGCGGGCTGCAACAGACTTTTGGTTTCTAACGGTCGGTTATGCTCTGAAATTAGTTGATTGTCTTTCAGGTTCCTTGCTTGAACTGTCCTCTCAGTTTCCTCTTTGAATATTCTCTTGGTTTTCACTATGACCTACTTGTTGGCTTCCACTTTATCCTTTCCATTTTGCAATTTCGGTTTACACACAAAATTGTGTCGTCGGTTTTCTTTGTATTTAGCAGTTTACAGTGATCTCTGATATTTGCATTTTCGGTTTTCTCTTTGTCCTGTCTTTCGATGTATGCTTACCGAAAGTGTTCTTTGCATACTAATGGAAAATTAATGTCATCAGAATATACTTCAGGAGATGAGGTAGCTAAAGAAATCACATGGCTATGGGTTATTCTATCACTATTCAAGCAACATTAGATAGGACCATGTTACTACTTCATTATGACAATCAAAGTTCCATCTCGTTGTCCAAGAATCTAGTGTTTCATGCTTGAACAAAATATATCAAGGTCTATCACCATTATATCAGGCGTGTCACCCAACAACATGTGATTCATCTTCAATATTGCAAGACAGAGGATCATATTGCAAATAAATTTACCAAGGCATTATGTGAGACTAAATTTATATTTTTTAGAAATCTTTTAAGATTATGAGAAGTCACATGAATATATCATAGCTATCATTCAAGAGGGATTATAGTGAATTCCTTTCATTGTATTAGGGGATAAGTGATTGTACATGGGTACCTAACAAGGCTCTATGTCGAAACCCATCCTTTCTAGATTATGGAGGAGATTTAGAATAGTTAGTATAATTAATTTAGGGGGGATGTTAGAATAAATTAATTATTTTGTTGACCACCGACTATTAGATATTGTCAACACAAACCAAGACATATTTCTAGACATCCGTGAAATCCATGGGAAGTCACCTCATACTATCCATCATAGATATTGCATCTAACTCTTTCTCTAGAGTGCTTGTAAACTTATTATACATTTTCTTATAAATAGAATGCCTAGACCTAATATTTTAGTGCTAAATTTGGTAAAATCCTTTGTTTTTTTTCTTTGTGTTCTATTTTTACAAGTTGTGTCTGGGATATTGGAGAGTGGTGGCCCAATGGTTGTGTTCACCAAAGCTCATTGACTAGTGCAAAAAATGGCAACACGAATGGATTCCTAGAGTCAACTATCATGTTCCCTGATGTTGACTCAAAAACATCATACCCTACAACAACAAAGGAAGATTGCCAGAAAGCTTGCATCCTCAACTGCTCGTGCACAACTTTTACATTCAAGTCTTCTTTAGGGCCACATAAAATATAGTTAGGAGATTTTTTTTAAATGTGGAAAATTGAATCCAAGAGTAATCCAAATGTTTATATTCAAGTCTACCTTTGCATTTCCAAAGTTTGATCCAAAATGCATAACCACAAGTATTGTGTTAGGTTGTTGGTGCTCGCCATTGCATTAGATATCTTTTCATTTATAATGTGCTTGAGGAATAAAAAAGGCAGTGGCTACGATCTATGGAAAGGCTCTTGAATTCCTTGAACTCTTTCCTTAGAATGTTTAGCTACATGAAGTTGAAGATTGCAACTAGAAATATTCACAAGTTTAAGTAGGGGAGTGGAGGATTCAGCATGGTGTACTAAGGACACCTACTAGATGGCACACTTTTCATTATAAAGATGGAGCATTCAAGACAAGATGAGAAGCAATTTTGAGTAAAATTAGTTCTTGTGAAAACATACAACATGAAAAGTTGGTCAGGCTTCAAGGGTTTTATGCATAAGGATCGAGAAGGTTTTTTATTTATGATTGTATTTCCAACGGCTCTCTAAATTCCTTACTCTTTACAAGTAATTCCAAAAGTAAGAAGAAGGTACTCAAGTGGAATTCCCAATTCCAAATCTTTTTAGACATTGCTCCATAAAGAATGTAGAGATTACATCATTCACCACGATGTTAAACCTAAGAATATTCTTTGGATGGTAATTTATTGCCAAAATTGGATAATTTTGGGTTGGCAAAGCTTGTGGGCAGAGATTTGAGCCATGCATTGACCGCAACAAGAGGAACAAGAGGGTTCTTGGCTCCAAAGTGGATCTTTGGCCTTCCCATCACTCCTAAGGTTGATGTCAATAGTTTTGGTGTAACACTCTTGGAAATCATTTCTAGTCAAAGAACTCTAGATTTATACACGTAAGATTCTAGTTAGTTTTACTTTTTTGCGTAGACTGCAACTTAAATTTATAGTAGCAACACAATTAATATTATAGAGGATGATATTGCAAAGGAGGGAGATATTGAAGAGGTGAGAAGAGCAAGTATTGTAGGGTTGTTATGCATTAAAAATGATGACAAGTCTAGGCTAAGCATGCGATGACAAGTGCTAATGCTAAAAGGGAAGATGCAGCTACAAATTTTGCAAATTTATCATTTTGCACTTATGGATAAACAAGAAGACTGAACTAACACAACAACAGAAGTGACAAGTGATGTTATGCTCTCTCTCTCTCTCTCTCTCTCTCTCTCTCTCTCTCTCTCTCTCTCTCTCTCT
>MU228483.1:1933267-1967892 GCA_018584345.1 Thuja plicata
GTGCGTGTGTGTGTGTGTGTGTGTGTGTGTGTGTGTGTGTGTGTGTGTGTTAAGATCAAGAAATAAAGAATTTATTTTTGGTTATTTATAGAACAAAAAAACTGCATATGTCAAAATCTTGATAGATTATATTTTACCCCACACCACAAGACCTTGCCAAAGATTGAATGTGTAAGAATTTGCCAATAGTAACAACCCAAGATCTAGAAGCCAATGAATAGCACAAAAGAAAGAGAGACAAAATGACAAGAACAAATTGTATTCTCATCAATGATGCAATATCTGAAATGAGTACTATTTAGATGTGTCTGCTATATAGACAACGCAATAAGTGAACATGATAACTAGGAGATAATATATTACCCACACAAGGTGGAATCATGAAGGCATTTCCCATAAAATCTCAAAAAGAAATCTTAGAAAGAATATTTATTGTGTATTTAAACCCATTTCGACCCTAAGAAACTTCATCCCCTCTCTCAAAGATCCAAGGGACAACTATATTGATTCTGGTGTCTACAAAGCTATTTGTTGGTGAAGATGGAGAAAATATGATCTATATTTTTCAGATTTCTTCCACATCCAACAATGGAGGCAATCTGCTAAAATCACATGCAAAACAAGAAATCTAACGCACATGCAAAATCAAGAGAAATTGCACTTCATTGCACTCCTATCAATCACGGGCTCGTGTTTAGGAATTTTTGCTCTTAAAAGCACACACAAGGTGTTATGACGAATGGAGATTTGAAGATGATAAATGATGACTAGATTGAAATGCAAAGATTAATGCAAATGCAAGATTGAACTCAACTAGAATGCAAATAAGTTGGAAAGCCAAGAACACTAATGGAGCTAAAATGCAAAGATTGCTAAAATCATTATTTCGCTATAATGAAACTTGGTAGAGAACAAAGTAAACACTTAGACCTTTTTAACTGCAACCATAGTTAAATTAATATGTTTAAAAATTTTGTTAGTGTGTTTTTTGTTGAAATTTTGGGCATGACACAAAGATTAATGCAAATGCAAGATTGAACTCAACTAGAATGCAAATAAGTTGGAAAGCCAAGATCACTAATGGAGCTAAAATGCAAAGATTGCTAAAATCATTATTTCGCTATAATGAGTTCTATAGATGCAAAAAGATAATGGATGGATCCCATAGAATGAGAAGAGGGGCGTTTAAATAGGTATCCTCGGGAAGGAATCCCATATCAAGGTAAATGTGGGATAAATGGAAAATAGTGGTAAAGGAGGGATAAGTGGTGAGTGGGAAGTGGGTTTTATTTAAAGATATGTTTATTAAATAAGTGGAGAATGGCAGCTCTCTCTCTCTCTCTCTCATGGCATGTGGTGTGTCAAATGTGATTAGCACCATCACAATACCCTTAATTCTCTCATGGCATGTAATGTGTCAAATGTGGTTATGTATCACACTCTTCCCTCCCTTTTTTAATTCATCCCTCTTTTGTTCAAATGCTTTGTATATATTCAACTATATGTAACATGTGTGATACATTGCCTTTTTAAATATTGGTTGCTTTTCATTCATCTTATCCTAATCATCTTGAACAAAGTAACTAGCTATGTATCAACACCAATTATTACATTGTTGAAAGCAAAAAACAAAGATGGAAAGATTACATTCATGTGAGAAAAAGAGAGAAATTTAAAAACTAAGATCATTTATAATATTAGGCTATTAAAAAAATGCAATAATAACACAATTAACCTAGTTTAAGTTCAAAGCTAGGTTAATATGAATAATAAATATGAAAAATTATTGAGAAAAATTTTGATACTTTGCCCTTCATCTAACAAATGTCTATAGAATTAAACAAACATAAAACTTTATGAATAAGAACCAAGCACCATGAATTTGAATTCATCCACTAAACATTTGAAATTTGAAATAGTAAAACACAAATTTATAAAGCATACTTTGCTTTAATCTCTTATATTTGATGCACTACCAAGAAATGCGAAGTTTATAATGTCTCAAACTACAAATTTAACATAAGTGAATCTTCTAAATGCACTATATAACAGCCATAAATATTCTAATCAATTACCTAAAAGAGTACTCATATATTCTTATTGTTTTGTTCCTTACAGAAAATAGGGTGTACACTAATGATTTTTCTTTTTCCTTGCATGCATGTGAGTATGTTCAACCTTGTTAATTTATGGCACATTGAGCACTCATAGATAGCAAGACATGGTAACATATTACAACAGAAATTAGCATATACAAAACGCAAACAATCTTCAATTTTTTCTGAATAATCCAAATTCAAGAGCCAATGATACATGGAAAAAGAAACGTGGCAAACATCTATTTGCCAATTCTCAAATACTATCTTCTACAACTTCACATTATACAGAATGATTCACTGCAAATGAAGCAGAAACACAATTCAGAATTTTACACAAACACAATTTAGAGTTTACAACTTCACATTATACAGAATGATTCACTGCAAATGAAGCAGAAACACAATTCAGAATTTTACACAAACACAATTATACAGAATGATTCACTGCAAATGGAGCAGAAACACAATTCAGAATTTTACACAAACACAATTTAGAGTTTTACACAAACACAATCCAGAGTCCTAACTGCAATCTTCATCGTGAAAGTTAGCTAACATTAATTTGGCAGATCCTAACTTCAATCCTCTTCATGAATGTGGAGTGTCGTCTTCTCCCTATCTTCCAATACATTTAACGATAAATTCTTTAAGGCGGGTCGTTTACCCACTACCTGCAGGATTAAATTATTAAGTTAAAAAGTGTGGAATTGCAGAGCACAGAAGAGTCAAAGCAATGATAGCAATTTGCTTACCTTTTCAGAATCTTTTGATTTGATTTGATTTGATTTGTAAGATCTCTGACCCCTCTTTAAGCTAAGAGGAGTCTTGTCAGTGGGATTCTCCTTTGCGGTTGCCAAGCCCCTCTTTAAGCTAAGAGGAGTCTTGTCAGTGGGATTCTCCTTTGCGGATGCCAAGCTGGATCGGCCCACAGACATAGGAACCCTGTTCTTCTTTGCACTTCCAATACTTCTGGAATTCATTCCTTTCCTGAGAGGGGTAGCATAAGATAATTCTGGCGCCAGACCTTGCAAATTGTTTTGCATTGTTTGTAATCTGTCATTTAGAATTTTCAACCTATCTACAAGTCTGGGTATTCTTGATTCTGCCTTACAAACAGTAGGTTCTTCAACAAACAGTCCTGATTCCATAGAACTATTTGGTAGGAGAGGTTTTTCTTCAAAAGCCATACCATTCCTTTCATCAGCAAACAGAGTTTCTGAAGTTATAATTCTCGACGCTGGTGACTCACAGAGTAAATCATGATCTCCTGTGTCCTCGGATTTTTTCAAGGATGTGCTGCTTTCATCTAGCTTATCAGGTTTATTGCATGCCTCTGCAAGCTCAGGCTTGCTCAATGGAGAATAGACTTCGGAAGGCTGGTTATTGAAACACAAATCTGTCTTACAAGCCTTCCGATTCTGTTCCAGGATGGAATCATCTATGCCAGAACCAGGGGATACCCTGTAACTACTTGTCATCTCTGGCAATCTTATTTCTGCCGGTGATGTTTGGTAGAGAACGTAATCACTCCCTGTACTGAAGTCTTCAGACTTATCGAGCTTTTCAGATCCCTCTGCAAGTTCAGGCTCTTTCGATGTTATATTGACTTGCGACACATCTTTATTGCAATCTTCAGGCTTATCCTTCTGACTCTCACCGAACACATCTTCTGAGATTATGGTTCCTGCCGCTGGTGATACACACAGAAAATCATGATCTCTTGATGATGCCCTGTAACTGCTTGTCATCTGTGGCAATCCTATTTCTGCTGGTGATTTCTGATGGAATTCTTCAGGCTTATCAAGATTTTCAGATGCCTCTGCAAGTTCTGGCTCGTTCGAAGTTGTATTGACTTCTGACACGTTATTGCATTGTAAATCTGTCTTGCAATCTTGCTGACTCTCTTCGGGCTTTCTGAATAAACTGGATTCTTCTCCCAAGACATTTGATGACAAATCCTGTAAAGCAAGGTGTTTCCTTCTCACCTGCAGAGTTGAAAATATTGAGCAATGTCACATGGATTTCCAATTTCCAAAGAGCCTGGAATGATTGAAAAAAGTATGAGCGTATTGCAGAACATTAAAAAAAAATAACTACGGTTATTTTCTTACCTTTCCAGACTTCTTTTGTTTCATTTGTTTCTTCTTGCACATTCTCCGAAGCTGCCTTAAACTGACTTTGGTAAGGTCACTTTCAACAGCTAGACTGGATTGTAAGCCGGGATTATCGTGACCCTCTGTAGGCTCCGCCATTTTCAAATGATAATCTAACTGGCAACACTGCAGCTTGGAAGCCTCTATTGAAAGGATCTCTGAATCTTCTTCTGGAGCATAATTATCATTATCCACACACTGCAATAAATCATCAATGTCTTCAAGCTTAGGCCTTTCTGATGATGTACTGGAGCTTTGTCTCACCAATGTCGTTTGTAGCTTGGAATCTTCTGCTCCATGAATCTCCAACATTTCGGGCAAACCAGAATCAGTGCCACCTGAGCAAACAGATATATCAGTGCCATTTGTAGCTTTAGACATTTCCAATACAGTAGTAGAGTCCATGTTTAAGCAGGGTGATAAGCTGTGGTCCTTAGTGAGCTCAGACAGCTTCAAAGGGATATCAAATTTATAGCATTCTTGCTTGCAAAACTCCAGTGGAAGAACAACCTGGTTCTGTTCTAAGACAGAATCATTCATAACTGAAGAACATTTTACACGAGTACTACTTGTAAGCTCAATATTCTTCGATAAATTACCAATGCCCTCTAGAAACACAGTGTTCGAGACAGGAGATCTGTCCTGGTCCTTTGTGACCTCGAACATCTCTGATGAAGCATCCAATTGAGAAAGTTCCTGCTTACAAGCTTCTGTTGGAAGACCATCCACGCTTTGATCTGCAGTGGAATTATCCATGCCTGGGCAAGCGCACATACCATTAGTATGTCTGTGCTTGGAAGTGTAATGGAAAAATTACCTATGTACAGGGGTTATGGAACTTTTCATGTTCAGGCTTACCTGATAAAAGGGGCTTGTCATCTACAAACAAGGTTTCAAGGCAAGGAGATCTGTCATGATCCTCTGTATTCTCAGTCATCTTTGAGAGGACATCCCCACTCTGGTCTCTGGCAGAATCATCTATACCTGAACAAGGAGAAATAACCACTACGGATCAGCTCAAAAGTCTTCAATGGATTTTGAAAGTCTTTGAGGAAAAGAAGTCATGCTTGTAAGCTCAGAATTCTTCAATGAGCAGCACTGTCTACAAACAAGATAAGCAAGTAAGAAGTCGTGTTGGTACCTCTAGTAAACATAGGTGTTTTCAATGAAGTATCAGTTATCACTACAGACAAATCCTTGAGGCAAGAAAATGTATCATCGTCTGTTGAAAGCTCAAAAATCTCTGAGGGAGTATTCAATTCAGAAATTCCCAGTTTACATGCCTCTGCTGGAAGGACGTCAGAATCATCTATACCTGAACAAAGGGATATATCACTCTTGAGACAAATTCAAAATTGCTCAATACATTGAAGGCATCAACACACGATTTGTTCAATAAAAGGAGATTTGTTGTGGCACTTTTTAAAATAGAGCTTACCACAAGGTGAAACACCAGCACTACTTGTGTGTTCAAAATTCTTCAATGTAGAATCGATCTTGTCTCCAGCCAAGGTATTCAGGAAAGGAGATCTGTCACCACTTCTTTCTACAGAAAAATCATCTATTTGAGAAAATTCATTCTTGGAAGCCTCTGTTGGAAGGATCTCCTCCTCCACCTTGTGTGTAACAGAATTAACTACTCCTGAACAAGAAGAAATGTCACTACTTCTCTTAACCTCGCAATTCTTTAATGAGCTACCAATGTCCTTCACAGACAAGGTGTTCTTCAAGCAAGGAGAAATATCTTGATCATTTATATGCTCAGGCATTTCTGATGAAGCTTGAAGATCGTGATTATTAAGCTTAGAAGGCTCCTTTGTTAGGATCTTGCTGCTCTGTTCTACGTCAGAATCACCCCCTCCTGAAGAAGAGGACATGCCATCACTAATTGTAAGCTCGGGATCCTAAAATGAAATTACCTGTCATAGACAGACAGTTTTCAAGGAAAGAGATATCCATGGTTCTTCAGAACATCAAGCTTACCTGAACAAATGGGAATGTCAGTAATGCTTTGAAGCACAGGGTCCTTCAATGGAGTGTCAAAGATATTCAAGCAAGGAGAAAATGAGAAATCATCATCCTTTGTAACATCAGATGGAGCATTAAATTCAAAAAGTTCCATCTTGCAAGCCCCTGTCCAAGGGTTCACTTCACTTTGTTCTATGGCAGAACCATCCATACCTGAAAAAGAGCATACATCAGAACTGTTTGCCAGATCAAGGACCTTCAATGGAGTACCAGAGTTCTCAAGTAAAAGATGTTCACACAAAAAGAAAATTGAATAAGGTCTGTAAGAAAAGGCTTACTCGAACGAGGGACTGTATTAGTACTTATTAGCTCACATTTCTTCAATGGAGTACCCTCTCCAAACAATGTATCCAAGAACGGGCACTCCTCATGGCCCTTTTCAAGCACAAGCATCTTTGATGGGCTATCTATTTCAGGAACTCCCAGATTGCAATCCTCTTTCATACCTGAAACAAGGAAACACAACAGTACCATTTTAGAATTTCAAACCTCTCACATTATCTTTTGTAAGCTCAGGGATATTTGATGGTGTAAAAATTTCAGAATGAACCAGCTTACAAGCCTCTGTTGGGTGGGACCCCTGGTTATGTTCTACAGCAAAATCATCCATCCCTGAACATGAACAAGGGGTGTATATCATTAATTTTGTAAGCTTAGTTTGTTTCAACATTTTACCTAAGTCATCTACAAACATTGTTGTTTGCAAGAAAATAGATATGGCATGGTGAGGATTGGGCTTACCTGAAGAAATGGGCATGCCAGTAACGCTTTGAGGCACAGGGTTCTTCAACGGAGTGTCAAAGATATTCAAGCAAGGAGACAATAAGAAGTCATTGTCCTCTGCACAATCAAATATCTTTGATGGAGCATCAAATTCAGAAAGTTCAATCTTGCCAGCCTCTGTCGAAGGCCTCACTTCACTTTGTTTTATGGCAGAATCGTCCACACCTGAAAAAGAGGATATATCATTAATTTTGTAAGCTTAGATTGTTTCAACATTTTACCGAGGTCATCTACAGACATTGTTGTTTGCAAGAAAATAGTTATGGCATGGTGAGATTGGGCTTACCTGAAGAAATGGGCATGCCAGTAAAGCTTTGAAGCACAGGGTTTTTCAACGGAGTTTCAAATATATTCAAGCAAGGAGAGAATGAGAAGTCATTGTCCTCTGTACAATCAAATATATTTGATGGAGCATCAAATTCAGAAAGTTCAATCTTGCCAGCCTCTGTCGAAGGCCTCACTTCACTTTGTTTTATGGCAGAATCGTCCGCACCTGAAAAAGAGGATACATCAGAAATGTTTGCCAGATCAAGGATCTTCAATGGAGCACCAAAGTTCTCAAG
The DNA here is from genome assembly GCA_018584345.1 of Thuja plicata. Classification (NCBI taxonomy): domain Eukaryota; kingdom Viridiplantae; phylum Streptophyta; class Pinopsida; order Cupressales; family Cupressaceae; genus Thuja; species Thuja plicata. The sequence continues at coordinate 1,940,894 of MU228483.1, forward strand.
TAAAAGATGTTCAAACAATAAGAATTACATTTGTAAGAAGAGGCTTACCTGAATGAGAGGCCGCATTAGAATGTATTAGCTCACATTTCACTGGACTACCCTCTCCAAACAATGTATCCAAGAACAGGGATTCCTTGTGACCCTTTTCAAGCACAAGTGTCGTTGATGGGCTATCTGTTTCAGGAACTCCCAGATTGCAATCCTCTTCCATACAATCTACCTGGTTCCATTCTGAGGCAGTGCCATCCATACCTAAACAAGGTAACACAACAATACCATTTTAGAATTTCAAGCCTCTTCCTTGTAGCATCAAAGAACTGTAGAAATGAAGCGTGCGACCAAAGAGATACTTCATTGATTTTTGTAAAATTCGATGCACCTGAACAAGGGGGTATATTTGTGCTGCCTGTAAGTTCACTCTTCTTCAATAGAGTATCTTCTTCAAACAGTGAATTCAAGTGTGGAGATAGTTGGCCCTTTGTGAACTCGGGCATCTCCTGTAGATTATCTAATTCAGGAAGTTCAACACTCTCTTCAGTTACAAAATCGTCCATACCTGAACACAAGGAGGGAATACACCAGTGCCGTTTATTATGCTCGGCCCTCTTCCTTGAAGCACAAAGCTCTCTACAAATATAGCGTTCAATCAAAAGAACATATTGCATTGTTTTTGTAAGATTGAGCATACCTAACCAAGGAGATACAGTAGTGCTGCTTGTAAATTCTGTCTTCTTCCTTGAAGTACACAATTCGTTGTGGCGCTCGATGAGCCCAGAGATTTCCATTGAAGCATCTGATTGACAATCAGTCGGAAGGGTCTCCTGCCTCTCTTCCACAGCAGAATCATTTATACCTGAATATCACGTTAAATTAAAACCAAAGCCCTCTACAAACAAAAGCTTGTTAAGGTCAAAAATACCTGAACAAGGAAACATGTTATTACTGCTCATAAGCTCATTTTTTTTAAATGGACAACCAAAGTTCGTTTACATGTAATGCGATGTGTCATGGCCCTTTAAAAGATCAAGCATACCTGAAAAATAAGATATATTACTGCTGCCTGCATGGTCAAGCATCTTCAATGGAGTACCAGACAAACTAGCTTCTTCAATAACATAAGAAAGAAAATTTTGTGGACCATCGTTTCCAACTGGAGCCTCCCCACCATGGCACTCTCCAGAATCTTCATCTTCGTCATGTGTTATGTCTAGACCTCCAATCAGGTTGAGTTCATTTTCCTTTACGTCATTAAAATTCTCTTCATCACTGCTGCTGGAATCACCTGATTCATGTACATCCTCTTCATTAACAGCAACGTCCATACCAGCCTCACATTGAAGGTTGGAAATTTTATCTTGGGTCTCAACAGATTTGGCCAACATATTATCGACAAAAACTGTGCTTCCAGCTATGATACCTTTACCGGCCATTGTTTTCTCCTCCAAAGCTTCATCATCTTTTGCAGCCAAATCTGAGCTAGTATAAAATATCTCTGATTTCTTTTCAAAATCTCCATTTTCTTGAACACTGGCAGAATCGTCATTTGATATCTTCTGTTGTGACATTTCTAGATCTTGAATCAGGTAGAGTTCTTTTTCCTGTGCATAACTGAAATTACCTTCCTCGCAGCTGCTGGAATCCCTTAATTCATGTGTAATCTCGTCATTAACAGCGGAGACTATACCAACCTCACATGGAAGGTTTGAATTGTCCAGAATATTATCAACAAAAACTGTGCTTCCAGCTATCATAGCATCACCAACCATTGTTTGCTCCTCCATAGTGTCATCATCTTTTGCAGTCAAACTTGAGCTATTATAAGCTTTCTCTGATTTCTTTTCGAAATCTTCATCTTCTTGGTCACCGGCAGAATCACCATGTGATGCCTTTTGTTCTAATATTTCTTCAAGTTCTTTTTCCTTGACATCATTTAAATCCTCTTCCTCACAGATGCAGGAATCCCTTAATTCATGTGCATCCTCTTCATAAACAGCAGAGTCTATATCAACCTCACGTGGAAGGTTTGAATCTTTCTCTGGAGATTCCACAGTTCTGTCCAAAATATTATCGACATAAACTGTGCTTCCAGCTACCATACCATCACCAGCCATTGTTTGCTCCTCCAAAGCATCGTCATCTTTTTCAGCCAAATCTAAGCTAGTACAAGCTTTCTCTGATTTCTCTTCAAAATCTGCGACTTCTTGTTCATTGAAATTGTTTTCCTCATAGCTGCTGGAATCCCTTGATCCGTGTGCATCCTCTTCATTAACAACAGAGTCTAGACAAGCTTCGCATGGAAGGTTTGAATCTTTCTCTGCAGACTCCAGAGATTCGTCCAACATATTATCAATAAAAGCTATGCTTCCAGCCATCGTTTGCTCCTCCAAAGCTTTGTCATCTTTTGCAGCCAAATCTGAGCAAGTATAAACATTGTCTGGTTTCTTCTCAAAATCTACATTTTCTTGGTCATTGGCAGAATCACCATGAGGATGATTAGTTTTCTCTTCTATAAACTCAAGAGCTTCATTCAAATTATCAACATTAAAATCTCCATCTTCCTGGTCACTGGTAGAATCACCATGTGATGCCTTCTGTTGTGATATTTCTACAACTTGAATCAGACAAAGTTCTTTTTCTTTTACATCATTTAAATCCTCTTCCTCACAGCTGCTGGAATCATTTAATTCATGTGCACCCTCTTCATTAACAGCAGAGTCTATATCAACCTCACATGGAAGGTTTGAATCTTTCTCTAGGCACTCCACAGATTTGTCCAGAATATTATCGACGAAAACTGTGCTTCCAGATATCATACCTTCACCGGCCACTGTTTGCTCCTCCAAAGCATCGTCACCTTTTGCAGCGGAATCTAAGCTACCATAAACTTTCTCTGATTTCTTTTCAGAATCTCCATCTTCTTGGTCATTGAAAGAATCACCATATGCTGCCCTCTGTTGTGATATTTCTAGATCTTGAATCTGGCATATTTCCTTTTCCTTTACATCGTTGAAATTGTCTTCCTCACAGCTGCTGGAATCCCTTAATTCGCGTGGATCCTCTTCATTAATGGCAGATTCCAGACCATCTTCACATGGAAGGTTTGAATCTTTCTCTAGAGACTCCAGAGATTGGCCCAAAATATTATCAATAAAAACTGTGCTTCCAGCCACTGTTTGCACCTCCAAAGCTTCATCAGCTTTTGCAGCCAAAACTGAGGAAGCATCAACTTTGCCTGGTTTCTTATCAAAATTTCCATCTTCTTGGTCATTGAAAGAATCACCATATGCTGCCTTCTGTTGTGATATTTCTAGATCTTGAATCAGGCAGATTTTCCTTTCCTTTACATCATTGAAATTGTCTTCCTCACAGCTGCTGGAATCCCTTAATTCGCATGGAACCTCTTCATAAATAGCAGATTCTAGACCAGCTTCACATGGAAGGTTTGAATCTTTCTCTAGAGACTCAAGAGATTGGTCCAAACTATTATTATGAATAAATACTGTGCTTCCAGCCATTGTTTGCTCCTCCAAAGCTTCATCATCTTTTGCAGCCAAATCGGAGGAAGCATAAACTTTGGCTAGTTTCTTTTCAAAACCTCCATCTTCTTGCTCATGGGCAGAATCTCCATTAGGTTGATTAGTTCTCTCTTCTATAGACTCAAGAGATTCATTCAAGTTATCAACGTCAATATCTCCACCTTCTTGATCACTGGAAGAATCACCATGTGATGCCTTCTGTTCTGATATTTCTACATCTTGAATCGGGCATTGTTGTTTTCCCTTTACATCATTTAAATCCTCTTCCTCGCAGCTGCTGGAATCCCTTAATTCATGTGCATCATCTTCATTAACAGAAGACTCGGCATTTTTTTCTTTCCCATCTGACTCGTCTTCCTCAGAACTTGACTCCCGTTGGTCCTGAATACTTTCATCTGACATACCACTTGCATCAACCTTGTTCTCTTCAGAGCTGGCATTTACCAGGTCCTCCTTGAACCAATTCTTTTGCCCCTCATGTGTGACATGTTCTAATGAATTATTTTCAGTCACTTCAGTGGAAGCATCATCTTCAAAATTCAGAGAGGCTTCAACAGGAATGCCAGTCGTGTTGTTCTTGGCTTCCTCAACACAATTAGTTTCCAGAACTTCCTCCTGTCTATTGATTCTTCCTCTTCTGGTGACAACATTTTTAGGGGTTTTGGAACACTTTTCATTTAAATTAAATAGATCAACATTGCTATCTTTGGCACTAGCATTCACCACTCTTTTGGGAGATTCAGAAGCGTTCACAATATCATCAACAGAAATGTCAGTTGCATTGTTCTTGACCTCCTCCAAACTATCAGTTACCAGTAACTTCTGTCTGCACTTTCCTCCCGCTGGGGCCACTACTTGTTTCAGGCACTCAGGAGAAATCGCAGTGACTACTTTTCTCCCCTCCTGTTTACTGATTCTTCCTCTTCGAGTGACCACACGTTTGGGGTTCTCAAAACAATTTACAGTGGGTTTTACTGGGATACTAACTGGGTTGGCCTTGCTTTCTTCGGCAGTAGCATCCAATACCTTACATCCCTGGCGAGTGACCAGTCTCTTCGGAGATTCAGAAGCACTTACATTATCTTCAACAGAAATGTCAGTTGTGTCATTCTTGGACTCCTTAATACTATCATTTACCAATAATTCGCCACATTTTACTCCCCTTTGAGTTACTACTTGCTTCAGGCTCTCAGAAGAATTCAAAGTCGGTTCAACTGAGACGCAAACTGCATTAACCTTATTTTCTTCACTGTTAGCTTTCAACACCTCTCCCTTCTTGTGCTCACCCTTACAGCCCTTCCGAGTAACAACCTCTTGAGAACTGTTACTTACAAATGACTCTTTCTTCTGCCCACCATGTCGTCCTCTTCGATTAACCACCTTATCCTCTTCGGAGCTAGCATTGACCACCTTCTCCTTGTGACTGCTTTTTTGCCCCCTTCGAGTCACAACCTGTTTCAGGCACTGCAAAGAAGTTGAAGTGGGTTCAACTGAGACACAAACTGCATTAAATTTATCCTCTTCACTGCCAATTTTCAAATCCTCCTTATGCTCACCCTTACGGCCCTTGCGAGTGACCACTCCTTTGGGAGATTCAGAAGCATTCACAGTGGCTTCAACAGGAATATCAGTTACAATGTTCTTGGCCTCCTCAATACTATTAGTTACAATGAGGTCTCCCTTCTTCCCACCCTTTCGTCCTCTTTGATTAACAGCAGGTTCATCTGGAACATTAACCACATCAATCTTCTCTTCTTCAGAGCTAGCATCCATCAGCTTCTCCTCCTTGTGACTGCACTTTTGTCCCCTTCGAGTCACAACTTGTTTCGGGTACTCCAAAGAAGTTGAAGTCCGTTCAACTGAGACACAGACTGCATTAAACTTATCCTCTTCACTGCCAGTTTTCAGCACATCCTTCTTCTGCTCAACCTTACGGCCCTTGCGAGTGACCACTCCTCTGGAAGATAAAGAAGCATTCACAGTGGCTTCAACAGGAACATCAGTTACAATGTTCTTGGCCTCCTCAACACTGTTGGTTACAATTAGCTCTCCCTTCTTCCCACCCTTTCGTCCTCTTTGATTAAGAGAAGGTTCATCTGAAACATTAACCACATCAATCTTGTCTTCTTCAGAGCTGGCATTCGTCGGCATCTCCTCCTTGAGGCTGATTTTTTGTCCTCTTCGAGTCACAGTTTGTCTCAGGCACTTCAAAGAACTTGAAGTAGGTTCAGCTGAGACACAGACTGCATCAACCTTATCCTCTTCACTGCTGGTTTGCAACACCTCCTTCTTGTGCTCAGCCTTACAACCCTTTCGAGTGATGACTCGTTTGGGAGATCCAGAATCATTCACAATGGCTTCAACAGGAACATCAGCTACGATGTTTTTGGCCTCCTCAATACTGTTTGTTACAATTAACTTTTCCTTCTTTCCACCCCTTTGACCTCTTTGCTTTACAGCTGGTTCATCGGAAACATGAACAGTGTCAACCTTGCCTTCATCAAAGCTAGCAGTCACCTCCTTCTCCTTTTTTCCTCTTAGAGTCACAGCTTCTTTCAAGCACTCGGAAGAATTTGAAGCGGGTTCAAATGAAATACAAACTGCATTAACCTTAACCTCCTCATTGCTTGCTTTCAAGACCTCATCCTTCTTGTGCCCTCCTTTATGGCCCTTGCGGGTGACCACTCGTTTGGGAGATTTAGAACCATTCACAGTGACTACTGGTTTGAGGGATTCAGAAGGATTCACTGTGGATTCCACTGAGACATCAACTATATCAGCCTTGTCGTTTACCCCATTTACAACTTCTTCATCATCACTGTCAACTATATCTATTATGACAGGCAACTTGTTGGTCGCGTTCTCCTTTTCTCCATCTACATCTTTGACAGATAACTCTGTGACAACGTCAGAATGATGTGTGGCTTTGCCGGTCTTTGTTCTTTTGGTTCCAACATCGACCACCTTGGGCTTGGTCTGTTCTTCTGGCATAGTCTTCTTTCTTGGGTGCCTCGAATGTTTTCCATGATTCTCTTGGTCTTTTAAGGTTTCCTCCGCTTTTAAACTTTGATGCCCTTCAATATTCTCCCTGGCCTTTTCACCAGCCGCTTCGTCCGCTGAGGCACTTGTCTTCTCCTTATCCATTTTCTTTGAAGTAACATCCACGGTGCTGATATCAGAGTCAGAATTTTTGCAGGTTCTTTCCCTTTGAGAACCTCTGCAGTGTTTCCTAGTGGTCCCATCAATTCCATCTTTGTGTTCCTTACTTTCGGGTACCAACTTAGGCAAGCCTCTTCCCCTTGTCTTTCCAGCCTTAGCCCCTTCATTGCTTTCAACATCCACCACAGATGCCACATGCTCCTCACAGCCTCCTTCAACAGATTTAACTGCCTCTTTGTTGGACCTAGTAGAGGCCTTCGGAACATTGGAATTCTCTTTGCCACTGTCAACCCTTGCACTCTGCATCCTCCCCGCGTTTGCATCAGATTTAGGTTTGCCCTCAGCCTGCAAAGGTTGGAACAAACAAAGGTCTAGCGGTGTTTGGCCACAAAATTTGGCATAGAATAAACCTAAAAAAATGCTAGACTACAAGGCCATAAAGGACCGAAGTCCTAACATCTGAGATGACCCAGCTGAAAATAAACGAATTAATTAAAAAGGAAAAAGGAAACAGGCCGTGTTATACTTACTTTTAAAAGAGTGGTGAGGGCATCCGCCATCTGTACATTCGTTTGGTTAGCAGGGATGTCGTGCTTCTTGCACAAGGCCTGTAACTGCTTGCGGGGAAGACTGTGGTAATCCATATCTATCCTACTAATATATTACCCTCTCACATTCAAATTATATCCTAACCCTGTCAGGAAACCAAAGAACCCCAAATCCATTTCACATGACAAACATACAGGGGAAGATAACGAGTAGATGAATTCTAAAGTGCAGAAAGTACACCTTTCGGCCATGAAAGAAGCAACAAGAATTAAAGCAAGCTCGGAAAAGAAAGGAAAAGCAAGCTAAGGCTACTCACCTCCTTCGAACAAGGTAATCCGTTGGACTGTGCGCGGCCGTTGCGCTTTCCTCTCTCTTCTGTTGACTTCAACTTTCTTTACACAGCTGAAATATGGCTTCGATCCGCGACCTCAACACTCTTAAATATCTGAGAACGGAGTTTGACCGTTAGTACTTCATCTTCTTTACTTTCATCTGATTCTGATTCCGATTCAGATCCGGATTCAATTTCAAATTTCAAATTTCAAATTCGAAATTCAAAATATAGTTTGTAAACATCCCAACGGTAGGATGGGTTGAGTAAAGTTGACCCTTGGGTTGCGTAAAGGGTTGGGTAAAAGTTTGTAAGTTATAAATAAAGTTTTAACGGATCTCTGTAAGCCGGGCCGCGTCCCCTTGAAGGAATTTTTAACTATAGCCCACAATCTATAATTTTAGTAGGGGACCAAGTATGTATTAGATGAACATTACACATCAAAAAAAAGTTATTTTTTCTATAAAAAAATTTAAACATAATTGACCCTAAGTGATTTTTTTTGTTCGCTTTTAAGGTTTATTTTTTCAATGAAGATTTTTCAAACTCAATTATTTTCTAATATTTATTTATCATTTTAAAAACTTAAATTCTTTAATATTCTATTGTTATGTTGCTTTTAAATTGTTTTAACATTTTTCTATTACAGTTTTTTAGCTTTATTGTGGAATCTCTTCTACCAATTATGTCCATCTTTGACCAACACATTGGATTTCACTTGCAGATCTAATATTTTACTTATATTCTAATTCGAGATTTGAAATTGCACTTTGGGCTTTTTTCATATCTTTTCTTTATGTCACATAAGAGTTTTGTATTAAACTCTAACACGGCCCAAATCATAAATAATTATTTATATTTTGATATTAATAACAAAAACAATGAAGAGTATGATCATGAATTTCATTTGAAAAAACAAGAATTTATGTTTGAGCTAGCTAGATTGGTCAATAAAGAAAATCCTTGAGATGTATTGAAATAAGATCCTACCCTAGAGAGATGAATTGAGATCCCAAATCAATATCAATTTTAATAGGGGAAATAGCCTCCAAGATCTATCTCCAATCCAAAAGGAGAGCTCAATATTATGAATGATTATTTCTTCTTTTGTGTTTGACATGACTTGATGTGAAGATGCAAAAACTAAGTTAAATGATTCAAACTTAACAATATTAAGCATAAATAGGCAAATAAAAAATTAAAAACCAACTGAGATGTATAGATCTAGACGTGAGATGCAAAGAAGAACATCTCATTAAAATATGAACCTAATTGGTCAAGTGTGTTAGGTGCCCTGGACTTAGAGGCTCTTTCGTCAACTAAAACTTTAGATTTCAAATCAGGATGATGTATAAACTATTTCGTCCAAAATCTAGCCAAAAGGTGTCACTCATGTGCAAATTGACATAAACTGAGGATTTTGTTTGTTCAAAATCTAGAATTGTGTGCCTCAGTTTACTCTTTGCAAAATAGTAACATTGTGTTGTCGGATTTGTAACTTGTGCATATAGAAGAGGGAATTTTGGTTGTGATGTATTAGGGAGCTTGCCTAAGTGAAGCCTTCAGTAGGTGTTATAATCTTCTCTATAGCTATGATTGATTATAAAAGAGAGTGTATCATTGGTAGGACAGAGGGTAAGTCTCAAATGGAATGTTGAATTGACAAGATTATACCTTTGGAATTGATAATGGTGGTGATGCTAAGCTCTTTAGATAAGTCCTCGAAGTGTTGATGTAATAACATGATAAGTCGTCACAAAATTCATCATGAAAACAACATGAAGATAACTTGTTATACCTCATTGCTCCTTGTACTCAAAATTGCTCTTGAATGAAGGAATTGGGACTTGGAATCAAATTGGTAAATTGTAAAAGATGTTCAAGTAAATTAGAGATGATACCTTTATATATGGTTCTCGAGGTATTTTGGCATTTTGGCTAACTTTTAGCGATTGTTTACAAAAATTAAGGCCAAATTTGAAAAGGGGAAGGTCAACACTAACAATGACTCAAATTTTATGTAATTATGCAAGGACTATGGTGCCCATGGTTGACATGGTCCTACAAAAATTAGGCCTCTAACAGAAGTCATGAGTGTTGCGGCAAGTGATTCCAAATTAGATCCTAATTTGAGTATTTGACAATATAAGGATAGGATAAGGTCCAAATAAACTTGAAAATGACTAAGATAGGGCACACTAAATAAATGAGTGTGAAATTATAAGTGGTTATTATTTATGACATTAAGATCCTATATAGCTAATCAATATGATCCATAATGAGTTCATGAAGAAAATCATATGGATTGGACATATTAAAATTTATCATGCTACTAAAGTTGTACTTCAGTAGTACATATGTTTCTTCCAAGAATCATATGATGTGTCCATCCTGTATTATACATATTTCCTCCATTATTAGACTCACTATTTCCCTAATCCCCTAAGCCATTTCTACATCCACTTACACATCCCATTATTTGAATTCCATTAGGTAGATTCAATCATCTATATTTGTATCCAAGGCTATTAAGTCATCCATGCTCTTAAGTTTGATACTTGTACCTACACACCATACTGGCTCCCAACCCACATATACCACTATATTTTTCCACCCTAAATGTGTCAATTCATAAGATAAGCCAGGTAGAAAATAAAAAGTGGATGTACAACCTAATGGGTGAGATAGTGATGATTATTTTGATCTTAGACATGCACCTATATCTTTTGCAATTGTGACATATTTATTGCTTACAAGTTTTGTGGCACTTCAATTAAAAAGATCAAATGGGAAAGATGGCTCTAATACCTATCTAAAATTATACTCAATCTCAATTTTAATTTTATTTATGAGGATAAGTTGTTAACAAATAACTCTATCCCATAATTTATAGTTTTAGTAGGGGACCAAGTATATATTAGATGAATATTACCCATCAAAAATATTATTTTTTCAGTGTTCTTTTGCTTTTAAATTGTTTTAACATTTTTCTATTAAATCTTTTTAGCTTTATTGTGGAATCCCTTCAACCAATTATGTCCACCTTTGAACAACACATTAGATTTCACTTGTAGATCTAATATTTTACTTATATTCTAATATGAGATTTGAAAGTGCGCTTGTGGGCTTTTTTTCATATATTTTCTTCATGTCACATAGGAGTTTCATATTGAAATCTAACATGGCTCAAATCACAAATAATGATTTATATTTTGATGTTAATAATGAAAACAATGAAGAGTATGATCATGAGTTTCATTTGAAAAACAAGACCTTACGTCCAAGCTAGCTAAATTCGTCAATAAAGAAAACCCTTGAAATGTATTAAAATAAGATCCTACCTGGGTAAGTGCACAAAGATGGGGAACCAAAGGGGGGCTATAAGATGCTACTTTTTTTTTAAATCATCAAACTCTGAACTTTCACGAGAAATTGAAGATAGTTAGACTCAAAATTTCAAGATGCGACAAATACAAGACTGTAGTACTCTAAATCTAGTTTCTAAACTACTTTTTTTTTTAATGGTGGAGTTTAATGCCCTCAAAAAGGGGGATCACAAAATGTGGTCCTATTTTTTGTGAAAATACATAACATAGTGTCTGGCATGCTCTCCCTAAAACATCGATTTTTTTTTTTGAAATTTTTTAATCGCTCTAGTGAGAAGCTAGCTAACACCATGTAGTTTATCCCAGATTTTTCTGCTAATTTTTATGAATTTTATAAGTGGATACATCCTGAAAACATGAAATTTATGTGTGCTCCACCTAGAAATCATTGCAAACTAATCGAAAATTAAAACTTCTTTTTTTAAAAGTGTGTAGAATGAAGTCTAGTTTCTAAAAAAGTAACTTGTTTCAAAATTTGACGAATGGGCCAAAATCTAAGCCCAAAATACTACATGTTGGTTTTTGACAAAAATCGGACATACATACAAAAGAAATTAGAGATGAAAAGCTTAACATAATTAGAATTCAAAATAAATTATATGGTTAGATAGCTAACAAAGAGATCTAAAATATCATGTCATCTAATTTTATCATTATTGAACCACGTGCAAACCTGACAGGAGCACGCAACAAAATGTGAATTTTTTGTATGTTTGTTGGAAAACACGTCTCATACATGTTTGAATCCTCCAAGCCTTTGGGTTGGATCTCCAAGGCAAATCCAAGCCTTAGGCTTCGTGGATTCCAAAGAAGTTCAAAGCGCATACACAAAATAGTGCATACGCCCTATAGGGTGTACGCACTATGCAAATCAAAATGTTAAAAAAAGTTGTATTTGGTTCAATATCAAATTTGCAGTGTTTTACGTAGGGTGTATGCCCTATAACACGTATGCACTATAGTGAGTACGCCCTATAGTGAGAATATGAAATGGATTGAGCTACCAGATCAATTTCAGCACCAGGCCATACATAAAAATGTAACATTTAAGTATAAGTTAACTTAAGGTGAGTTTTATGTATATACTTTCATGATGTTTGAGAGTGTTTCAGCTTCATAGGAGTTAAGATAAAGATTCTGGATTTTAAGGGTTTTTAGGAAATTTTAGACTTAGCCAAATTCCAGGAATCAACACATCATCTTCAACATGAGTCCCAATGGACTATTGATTGTAACCTTAAGCCCTTGACTTGTGCATGACTATTTTACGACCATTTCTCATTGTATTGTTTATTCTATGGTTAGTTTAATAATTAACATGCATGTTTAACCATGCTAGGAGAGAGAGAGAGAGAGAGAGAGAGAGAGAATCTTTAGGGTTCTAAGTGGTTCTAAGGTATCATAAGGGGTCATAATGGGTCCTAAGTGGTCCTATGTCCCCTTATGACACATTAGGAGCCCTTAGGACACATTAGGGCCTCTTAAGACCCCTTAGAATACATTAATCATCGTAGGACACACTAATGGGCTCTAATGTGTCCTAATATTTCGTAAGGGATTTTAATGGGTTCTAAGTGGTCCTAGGAATCCTTAAGACCCATTAAAACCCATTAGGACACATTAGGACCCCTTAGAAAACATTAATAGTCATAGCACCCATTAGAGAGAGAGAGCATTAATCACCATAGGACACTCTTTAGGGTTCTAAGTGGTTCTAATATATCATAAGGGGTCATAATAAGTCATAAGTGAACCTAGGACCACTTAGGACCCATTAGGACATATAAGGACCTCTTAGGACCCCTTAGAACACATTAATCATCGTAGGCCACACTAATGAGCCCTAATGTGTCTTAATGTTTCCTAAGAGGTCGTAATGGGTTCTAAGTGGTCCTAGGAACCCTTAGGAGACATTAGGAACCATTAAGACCCATTGGAACCCATTATGACCCCTAAGAACACATTAATAGTCATAGGACTCATTAGAGAGAGAGAGAGGTAATAAGGGGTAATATTGTGTCCTAGGACCCCTTATGACCTGTTGGGACCCTTAAGGACACCTCTCTCTAGATCTAAGGTGTTGTGAGGGCTGTTAACGGGTCCTAAAACATAATAATGTGTCTTAGGACTCCTTATCATACACTAATGTATGGTAAGGGGTCGTATGGGGTCCTAGAACCCCTTATGACCCCTTAGGACCCTTTACGACCCCTAAGATGTATGGTAAGGGGTAGTAAGGTATCCCAAGGGGTCATCAGGGGTCCTCGCACAGATTATGTGTCCTAGGACTTTTTATGACCCTTTAGAACCTCTAGGATGTACGGTAAGGGGTGCTAAGAGGTTATAATGGGTCTTAGGACACACTAATGTGTTTTATGACCCCTTAGGACCCTCTAGGACCCCTCTCTCTACATCTTAGGGGTCATAATAGTTGTTAAGGGGTCCTGGGACACATTAATGTGTCATAGGACCCCTTAAGACCGCTTAGGACCCCTTACCATATACTAATGAATGGTAAAGGATCGTAAGAGGTATGTTCTGGCTCCATAATAGACGCCCCATTTTGGCCACTTGGATTAATGGGGACCCCTTTTTTGGGGTCTTTCAATATTTTGGTCAATTTGATTAGGCATCTGATGAGTCAGATTATGGGCCTGTGTGGTCTCGATAGATGTCAGTTGAGTCCACTCTTGGTGTTCCCCCCCTCTTTTGGCCTCTTTTTTATTTGTATGTTTTTAAGAGTTAGTTTTTTCTAAGCATGTCTGGAAGATGCAGTGAAGGGGTTTTCTTTAGTTTCTGTTGGGTTTTAGTCACATTTAGGGCTTGCTTTGTCTCCTTTGTAGAGTTAGATTTAATTTCCTTGCTTGTAGACTTAGTTTTTCTAGTTTAATTTCTTGTTTTCAATCAAGATTCTTGATGAGGCATCCTTTGTGATTGTAGAACTGAGAATCTCGATGTGGCATATTATGAATTGATGAGTTAGATAAATTCTTTGATAAGATTGACTTGTAGTTGTATGAAGATGAGAAAAAAGAGAATTTATATTCTACCAATAACATTGTTCAACAATTCATGGGAATTGTGACCACAGTGAATGCAAAAGATGATTTGCAATAGATGTTTCAATTCAAGGAAAATATGAAGCAAATCATGGATGACAATGAAGAAGTTCAGAAGTTTGAAGCACGTCTTTCCAAGTTTAGGGAGAGGCAACAGGGGAAGTTGAACTTTATGGAGTTGCTCAATTTTGATGAAGTCCAAGAAGTTGCAAAGAGATTCCACAAAGCTCATCCCAGGATCCTACTAGTGGACTTAGCCATTTTTTTAGTCATGATATTTTCAGAGGTTCAAAGGTTCGATGTTCGAAGTTCAGAGTTCAGAGGTTCAAAGTTTCAGAGTGTTGTCTTTTCAGAGTTGTGCAGTCTGAACCTTTTCCTGAATTTTCACAGTTCGAACTTCTGCTAGATTTTTGTAGTCCAAACTTCTGTTGGTTTTTCAAAGTCTTGGAGTTTGCTGGATTTTTGGAGTCTGAAACTTCTATTGTATTTTCGCAGTCTGAACTTCTGCTAGTTTTTTGGAGTCTGCTAGATTTTCAGAGTCTGAAACTTCTGCTTGTTTTTTGGATTCTAAAACTTTTGCTGGTTTTTTGCAGTCTAAACTTCTGCTAGTTTTTTGGAGTCCAAAACTTTTGCTAGATTTTCAAAGTCTGAATTTTTGGAGTTTTGCTGGACTTTCTACTGGTTTTTTGGAGTTTCAAAGTTTGCTAGTTTTTTGCAATCCAAACTTCAGCTGGTTTTTTGGAGTTTCAAAGTTTGCTAGTGTTTTGCAGTCCAAACTTCAGCTGGTTTTTCAGAGTCTGAAATTTTTGCTAGATTTTCAGAATCTGAAAGTCCAGACTTTAGGGAGTCATTAAGATCCATACTTAGCCATCTTTCAACTCTTCAACTGTCAGAGTTAGGGTCGGGATCCAAAATTTATGGGTCATTTGGACATAGAAATATTTTGCAAGAACTTGTTTCATATTAGATTACATGCAGAATAGAGTTCATTTTGAAAGCCAACGGGACTTCCACCAGTTGCAGATCAGAAGAGAATTTGAATCCATGCATTTTGGGCGTGAACATCAAAGAAAATATCAAACCGCGTGCAAGCAAGGAGAAGAAATGGTGGAACTGCAGTTCAAACTTCTTTATTTTAGGGGATGATTCTCATCCGATTTTACATGTATTTGATGTATACATGGATGGAAATCCATGCAATCCTGTTAGCAATCAGATTAGGAGTAGTTTTTCTTTAGTAATCTCTAGATTTAGCTTTATTTCACTTTTTATTGTAAATGAAACCCTAGTTTTAGGTTTCTTAGTTTCAGAGTTGAAGCACTATAAATTTCATCATAACAATGTAATTAAGGTTAGATATTTTATGCAATAAAGATACATAATGTTGGTGCTTCATTCATGGTGTGATTTCTTCTACTATCTATGCGAGATTGATGAATGTGTGTTTATGCTTGTTCATCCATTTTAGAGAGTCAACTATGTTTATTGTGTATGGAACTGTGATCAATTACATTGGAGTTTTTTTGTTGTTAATTCATCTTGTTGTGGCGTATGAGTGGAAAGATTAGTTCTATTGATTTAAAGATAAATCTGTCTTGTGTGTGCATGCATCTTGTGGCTTCACGATCTGATAGATTTTGGAAAATCTTGCATCTGGGTAGAAGTTTCTTCAAAAGATTGCATTTGTTGAACATAGAATTGTGATCTGATATGATTCATGTTTTGTGGGTTTCCATCTTTTTCATCATTTAAGTCACAAGTGTGATTCTATGATGGTTTATGTCCGTTAGATTTCTTTTCAGCAAATTTTCTTACAATTCCTTTTACCCAAATCTTTTGATCCTTGTTTGAAATTGATTTAAATAAGAAATCATTGTAGTTTTAAAGTTAGATTTTTATTATTAGGAAATTGCATACATTGAAAATTGAGAAAATACAAAAAAGTACTAAGGTTTGTTTTGTAGCCTAAAGTTTGAAATGTACCAGCAAAGGCCTCCTTGTGAACATTCACATTTATCTTCAACTGAGCTTACCAAGCGATTGTGCCACGACCACGAAGAACCTTGAGAATACCTTCATTATTCTTTCAAGAGAGGAAATCGAATCTCGGATTCCTAGCAATTGACTTGTGTAAAAATAACGCTCAATAGAAGTAGCACTAGGAGGGTTGAATTGAAATATATTCTTGGAACAAATTAGAAAATCATAGAATTGGTGTTATGCAAACACTCTATTGTCGCGCCAACATAAGTGGCACTAGAAGGAGGGCCAAATTGAAATTCATTCTTGGAACAACTTAGAAAATCAGAGAATTGGTG
Source organism: Thuja plicata (assembly GCA_018584345.1). Taxonomy (NCBI): domain Eukaryota; kingdom Viridiplantae; phylum Streptophyta; class Pinopsida; order Cupressales; family Cupressaceae; genus Thuja; species Thuja plicata. Next base: position 1,957,232 of record MU228483.1, read on the forward strand.
TTATTCAAACCCTCCATCATCATGCTAACAAAAGTGGCGCTAGGAGGGCCAAAACAAAAGCCTTCATGGTTGCATGCACACTTGAATGGGTTGGATCTTGAGGAGATATAGCTTCAATGGGTAATCATTTGTGTATTCCAGGAGGTCTCCATGAGATTTCTTTACATGGACATAATAAGTTTCATTTGCTCTTCCCCAATAATGGACAAAATACTATGAATCATGCAAGGATTTGCAAGGATCTAATTTTTTTGTTGAAATTGAACATGAAGATGTCATTTACAATATATTTTTCAGGGCATTTCAAGGTGTAGCACGTCAATGGTATGCAAGGCTTCCATCCAATTTGATTTTCTCATGGGTTGAACTAGAATATCTATTCTTTAATCCATTTGATCCCAATATAAGCGCACAAGATTTTTTATTCTATTTTGATGTTGTGAGAAGGACACCTCAAGATTATATTGCCCAATTTAATCATCAATTTCTTCTCATGTGTCAAAGGGTTCAAGACTCAAAAAGGATGGTGCATGATTTGATGTTAAAAGAACACTATTTATGGTGTTTGGATATCTCATTTGCAAGAACGATTAGATCTTTTGGTGAGATTACTTCCCTACATGATGCATTCAACAAGGCTCTTTTCTTGGTACAATGTGGGTGTGATGTTACAAATGGTATGAATGGTCCATATGGAAGTTTCAATATGCAATTGATTGAATATTGCCAACCATTGCAGTCCTATATCAATCCAGTCAACATACCATATCAGTTGCAATCATCTTGTTCAACCGATTACAGCTTGACTAATATCCAAATGATGCAATTAGCCAATAGCAAGAATCAAACCAATCATTTTCAAGATCGGAGTTGGAGTCAAAATTCCCATACTAAAACCTTGGATGCAAGTATTTTACCTCCCAATAATGCTCCTTGGCTGTATTGTCATATTATTATTATACTCCAACACTTAATACATCAAGTCATGATGATACTTCAAATGGAGAGCTTGTTGGCCAGTCATATGAACATGATAAGTGGTGCAACAATGAAGATGAAATGGGTCTAAAATTTTACATCTATCAAGAACTCAAGTTATCAATTGATTTTTCTAAAAAAACTAGCCATGAGGTATCAAGAGGCGATGAACAAATCCAAGAGGATGAGACGTATTAATTGCTTCCCCGAAATTATTGTCACAAACAATCAGCAAGTGAAAATATTTAACATCTTCACAAGGTAATTTTGACGACTCTTGAGATTGATCAAGGTTCACATAATGAAGATGCAGATACTCATAATCTATGTTGGGTGGATATTCCACCTGAACAAAGTAGACTAAATGAGAGGTTGCAAGAATTGGGTATTCCTATGTCATTATTAGATTTTGCATGGATGGACGGATGTAGGATGCACCTCACAAACCAACATTGTGAGGTGAATTGCCTTGTTTTCCTTGGAAAGATGGACTACTATTTGAAAGGAAAGATGATTATTGAAGAGGTATTAATTCCTATAGTGGATCATTGGGATAATCAATCAAGGAAGGAGAAGATGAATGCAAGCAAATCCATGAGACTTTCAAAGATATTTTCTTGCCTGATGAGTTAGTTAATGTGGTCATCATACAAAATAATGATGATGAGACAATTCAAAATGATGCAGAGAATGAAATTATAGACACATTCATAGACATTTTCATTAGAAGTAAAAAAAGAAGATGTATATTCTCATGAAATCATGAGTGATTATGCTCTTTATTGTTTAAATTCTAATCATGATGAAAATCAAATGAAGGAGATACAAGAGGTTCAAAAGGATGATCAAAGGGTTGTCCTAGGGTTTGCAACACTCACACATGGCCAACAATGTGGAACAAGGGTTTATTTTCATAACTCTGTTGTCATTGGTCTAATGTATTTGGTTGATGATGATCTACAAGAATGTGATGGAGATAATAAAAGAAATTATGCCATGGGGTAGATAGTTCTCAAAACTTGCCAATTGACAAACAAGATGACTCTATGTCTCTATCATCAAATGAGTTAGATAAAGTGCTTGATCTGGTATCATGTTTGAGTAAAGAAATGTCCATTTATGGGTAATCCATGCATATATCAGACCTTGCAGTAGCCAATTCATGTAGATTTTATCCATTTGATCTACATCCAAAAGTAAGTTGTCCTGACTTCATGCTATCTTGGCAGATTGCTTTAGAAGGTAAGGGTGATTTTGAGCATGTTTCTTTAAGGCTTGAGGGAGACAATGATTTAATTGATGATACTAATGATTCTCACAATTCAAAGTACATGTTTATGTTTGAATTTGTTAGTCCTAATGAGGTTAAATGTGATGATTTATTAAATTTAGGACTAATGATGATTATAGAAAGGATCACAGTCTTGATTCATTGCCTTTTGAACTTTGTTTTAATGACAGGTATAGTACATCACCAATGCCTATGTCATCTTATGGTGTGCATGTACTTAATGAGGATGGAGTGGTGTACCATAAGTTAAGACCTCCAGAAGAAGAAATCATGTTGTGTTAGTATACTCCCATGGTTGGGAACTCACTAAATCAGGTGATATATTTTCGTTATCCCTTATAGTTTGCTAATTTCCAATTTGAATACGATGCTAAGGGTGAAAAAACTTGTTTGTGGGTTAACCATGATCATGGAGAGTTGCCACAACTTCTGATTTTGTATATCTTGTACCCAAATTTGAACAAAACTTGTCTAAATTTTATTTTTCTAAGTACAAAGTTGAGTTTGCATTCCCTAGAACTATACAAGGTGTGTTATTTCTACTGCATGGAGAGGAAAATCAATTAACCAGTAACTCATATCTTTTTTGTTCTAAGTATTTTGTATATAATTTATCCTTAGTTTTGATTAGGTAGGTGTTAGTTAGTTTTTCCTTTGTGTTTTAGTAGTTAGTTATTGTTTCTTATTTCTTGTTTTGTTAGTAAGTTTGTCTTTGTTTCTTTTTGTTTGATTGTTTTTCTTCTTTTTGTTTGTCGGTTTTGGGGCAAGTGCATTTTTTCAAGGATTTTCCCGACAAGTGGTCCATCCCAACTAGTCCTCGATGAGAGGCAGAGGTATTTCTTAGTAAAAATTTCCAAAGAGATGTATCTTGCAAGAATTTTTACTTAGGGATAAAAAATGGTGATACCTTTAATTGGAAATCAAGGCGATGTTCAACGCTGATCATCCTAAATCGTGAAATATATTAAAGTACGACACTAGAAGCATTGGTTTCTTGGGTGGTTGTTAGTTAGAGCCAACACCATCATGTTGACGCAGGTACCCACCAGTCCTAGAACCCTTCTCCATCTGCAACCTAACTTTTTAAAAAAAGTAAGGAAAGAGAGGATAAAAAGGAGAAGAATGTGAAATAAAAATGAATCATTCAAAGTAATGGTCGCTATGGTGATCATAATATTATACCAAGGTAGCACATTCTAAGTGTTTCCTAGGTTTATCAAAAACAATAAAATGAAGGCATTCAAGAAGTAGCCTACTCAAAGTACAAGTGGCCCGAACCAGTCACCAGTCAAGAAAGAAGAGATAAGTCCAAGACAGAATCCTCCAAATACCTCAGTTTCAAATATCGTCAGAAGATAGAGAAGGGTGACTCTAGCAAACTCTAAAGGGGCTATGGACATCCGAATAACAGTAGAGACAGGTTATATTGGGACTCAGGGGAAATTTTTTTGGGGATATGGACGCCTGACTGGCAGCAGAGCTCTTCTCAGGAAGCCCTTGTCAACATTGTGAAGGTTGGTTTTGGCTGATATTTGTCTAAGTTATCTTCATCATAATGTCAAAGGAATGAACACACAAGTACACACACTAGAATAAATAAAAAGAGATTCCAATTTTGAGACTTGGTGAAAGAATATTTCCACTGATGGTTCTTATGTTCGGTTTATTGCAAGACAAGTTTTCAAAAGTTGTTTGTTGATAAAGAAATGCCTTGGTCATTTCTCCTTTTGTCTAGGCTAATTTTTATGGTTCCACAACACACGCCCCATTTTGGCCACTTGGCCTAATGGGGACGCCCCCCCTTTTATTTTTTTTTTTTTTTTTTTTTTGGGGGGGGTCTTTTAGCCTTTTGGTCTATTTGATTAGGCATCTGGTGAGTCAGATTGTGGACTCGTGTGCTCCTAATAGTTGGATGTCAGTTGAGTCCACTATTTTGGCAACCGATCAATCTTATGTAAATTGATTCACTTTTTGGTTGTCATTTATGGCAACACATCTGGTTTACAGATCGATTCCTATAAAGTTAAGTTTTGGTAACTCAAAAATTAACTAAGTACAAAAGCAGAGATACAGAAGTATTTTGGGTATCAAAGATCGAGATCGATGAATTATGACATGCGAGCTTAGAGGAAGACAGTATGGGGTATATGTGACCTCCACCTAAGATCGATTTTGTTTTGGTAATGTTTATAGTGAGTTAGAGAGAATTGAAGACAAACAAACTGTAGCAGAACAATGATACAGAGCAGTTGGATAGTAGCGATGATTAAGGGAGTATGACGTGGACTCCTAGCAATCAGAGTTGGATTATGGTTGATGATAACCTATAATTTGACTATGTAAGAGCATCGACTATGCATATGATATTTACTTTATTAAATGTATTTTGTATTGAAAGCCGACTATGTAATATTTGCATTGAGAGTCGACTTGGTGAAAGAGAAAGATATATATGTAAGATCTTTTTGTGGAAGTAAAAGAGATGGATTGGTGATATGTTATGAGATAGATGTGAATGATAGAGATCATTAATGAGCTAAAAATAGGAACAATCTAAGCATTAGAGATGCTTGTTATTGTTCTTTACTAAGAACATTTTGTAACAGAATTTTATTGCAGAGTTGTATGCTCAGTTGGCCCCTAACAGGGTGTCGTATGCCTTTAACAAGGTTGTAATTCCTTTAACAAGGAAATGTACTGTGTAATATTTAGCTCCTAACAGGGACACTATACTTTAGTGCATGCTTGTCGGTATCATCCCCACCGAAGTTTTCCCTTGGCCAGGGTTTCCTCAACAACAAATAATGGTGTTATGAGTACTGTGTTATTTTCTTATGTTATTTTCATCTCTGCAAGCTTATGGTTAATGTTTAATTGGTTGAAGAATTTAATTAAGTTCAGTAATAATGATTCACCCCCCCCCCCTCTCAGTATTATTCAATCATAACAATTGGTATCTGAGCTTNTCCCCCCCCCCCCCTCTCAGTATTATTCAATCATAACAATTGGTATCTGAGCTTTTGGCCCTTAGAGAGAAATTATAACATCTTAAGGGAGATCATAATGGATTTGGATAGTTTGCGAGAAAAATCTGATGTTGCACGTGAAGACCTTGACAAAGAAAAAGCAGAGAATGGAGAATTGAGATTCAACATTCAAAGAGCTGAGAAATTTATAAAGAAACTCAAGGAACAACTTGAACTTTCCAGAAGTCAACGACAAGATCTTATGGTTCAGATAAAAGAGGATTCAGATGAAGATAATTCAGATCAGATAAAGCAACTTAAAGAAGAAAATGAAACCCTGAAACTTGAGAATGAGGCTATGACTAAAAAAATTCAGATACAAAAGGATGCTAAGAAGAAAGTTGAAGAATCTCTAAACAGTGCATTAGATCAAATGAAGAATGAGGCTGACAACTACAAGAACAAGTATCTAGATTGGAGAAATACAATCAGATCATAAAAGGTGAACTTGTTGAGGCAAAGAAACACATTGAGAAACTTCATACCAGTAGTGATTTGATTGATGAACAAAGAGACAGACAGAAACCTAAAGGTGATATGACTGGTATTGGCTTCAATGAAGCTGAATGCTCAAAGAATCAAGAAGAGAAATCTGAAGAGAAAATTGATGCTGAAAAACCTCCTATTGAAGAACCTAGAGAGAAGATCAGACACTTCAAAGGTAGATGCTTTGGTTGTAACAAATTTGGTCACATGAAGAGAGACTGCAGAGGTAATGCCTCTTTTAAAACTTTTTATGGTTATTGTTTTAATTGCAATGGATATGGGCACAAGAAAGAAGAATGCATGAAACCTAATCAACATGGATATAAACAAGACAATACAAGAGAACCTACATGCTATAAATGCCATAATCTTGGACACATTGTGAAGTATTGTAAGATGCAAGTAAATCAGGAAAGAAGACGCCCTTTATGTTAAAAATGCAATAATCTATGACATATATCAAAGTTTTGCAGGTATAATGGAGTAAACCACAGAAGAGTACCACCTCATATGAATTCACGGAAGAGTAGAAGTGTTATTGGAAAGAGTGTTGCAGATTTGAAGAAAGATTTTGATAGTTGTTTTAAGAAAGCAGAATATAACACCAGTGGTAAAATATGGAAGATCAAAGAAACCAGTGAGACACTAGTTCAGGGAGAGACAATAGATGCTACTGGATCTTCGCCTTATGGCAGCAAAGTAGAATTGACCTAATTGGACGATCATGGCCTTAGGGGGAGCATTGGATACAAATATCATAGTATATCCAGCCCCAAATTGTGTGGATTGAGCTTGGGTGAGCTTAGGTATGAACATGGCCAACATAATGCAGTATACATCTAAGAGCGCAACATCAGTCAATGCATATATTGTGATCGCAAGATTTACAGCCGATTGGATAGTATTGAGTAAAATAAACCCTTCTAACTTAAACTTGTAGAAAGCATCATATGATGATCTATTTCCTTACCATTTGACAAGAGTGACCTAAGGAGATCAGAGAGCGAAGGAACTCAGTCTATTTTACAATTGTTGTACGTGATCGATTGAAGCAAAAACTCAGAATTCAGCGGAATAGAGGTATTTACATCATCTAGATATGGATGCACCTATTATTTATGTTGTTGTAGATCGACCTAGGTATAAACTCAAGAAACATTTGTTCAAGTCTTGTGAAGAAGATCCCGAAGGAGCATTTTCTCAAACCCCTCATGGCGTATTACATGTAGAAGACATTAGGGATTACATTCATTGTAAGTATGATATACTTGGGACTAATGAGATTTCCACAGAGATGGAGTATATAACTAAGAAAGGAATTATGAGAGATGAATACAAACACATTGATCAGTTGAGCATAATGAAAATTTTGGATTTGTATGAATTTGACGAAATAGAATGGATCAAGATATTGTTGTGCAGGGTACATGATCAGTTCATTTGGATAGGTGAACAGGTTGTGAAGATCTATAGTGATTTAATTCATGATATTATTGGACTAGACAAAACTAGAATCATTCATGTTACAGAAAAACATGTGAAGAAAGAATTTGAAACCCTAACTCACTCGAAATGGGACAGGGGAGCAATGACAGTAAATGACATCTTTCAGCAAGATGTGAGATTAATCTCTATGATACTTGGCTACAAATTCTACTACAACAGTAAACCTAATTTGGTATCTACATGAGTCATTATGATGGCATGGAGAATGGTGAAAGAAAATGTGAAATATAACCTATGCGAAGTATTGGCACAACAATTTCTGGAGAATGTTAAACTGATAAAGAAAGACAGATCGAAGACCTTCATATTTAGCTCACTATTGATTTATATGTTTATACACATTGAACACAAATTTCCTGGCATGCACCCTAGTGGTTGGAGAAAAGGGATACCTAGTGGTATTCAGATTTCACAGAGCTACAGAAGACAGAACAGAACATGGGTTGATGGGGAATTATTTGGTATGATTAAGATTCTTCAGAGGAAAATGAAAACTAGATACAGATTACATGAAGACATTGTTGAAAAATATAAGGATACAATTTGTTTCATGGTTGAAACTAATTGTGTATGATTTGAGACAGTCACTCCTAGGAAGAAATGGTGTTATCCAATGGGATATGAAGTAAGTTCAAAGGTATTGACCATGCAAGTTGAACATGTTCTTTCATCTGAGACTCATACATCAGAAGAAAGATGGGGTACATATGAGGAGAAATCAGCTAAGGTAAGAGAGGAATAGACTAGAGGTCTGAGGAAAAGGAAAATTGATAACATTATACATGAATGTGGTGTTAAGGAAGGATTGCCAGAAGAAGAGTTGAAAGAAGTGAAAAGGAAAATGGCAGAATGATCTTTTGGATTGAAAAGTGCTAGTACTACAGCCCTTCCCACTCCTGGAGTACTAATGGTAGATAGTCCACCTCCTCCATCATAGAAGACATCACAAACTGAAAACCTTACTCCTAGAGTAAACACCAGATCTAGCAAGCAAATATAATATATGGAACCAAGCACTATGAGAGAAGAGAAGAAACCTGAGAAGAGTAATCAAGCATGGAAGCCTAACTTGAAGATGATAGAGAAGAGAGCTATAGAACAAGGGAAGTTAATTTCAATTGAAAAATACTGTGACAGGTATAATGAGACTAACAAATAGAAAATTGAAGATATTGTAGTTAATCACCTACTTATTTTCAAAAAGACTCTATTGGAAATTGAGAGCAGCATACCTGAAGAATTGTATGGGAGATTAGAAACGAGGAAACAGTTAGCTCAAATTGAAGATGAAAAAATCAGAAATCAGGAAATTGACAACATGTTGCCTGTGATATCTTTACAAGAAAGAGAGAATATTCAAGGAATTGAAACCTTTGTTGAGGACTAAAGTAAGACTACTGAAAATCATGGCAAGAAAATATGATGAAGTCACTGAGGAAACTCAGAAGGCACTGGAGAAAATATTTATGAACACTACTCCTGAGAAGCCTCCACCTCCTAAAACCACTTCGCCTACACCATTAGGAATGGGAGAAAGTTCAAAGACAGATGAGGAAAATGTTGAGAAGAGCGAAGCTGATTCACAACCAAATTTATATGTTTCTGGTGTGCCTGTGACACTTGATACATCACATGATGAAAAGGACCCATTTGCTGGGAATGTGGACAACACTATTGCAGATGAAGCATAATAGAAAGAGGAAGAAGAGAAGAAGGAAGAACAGAAAGAGGATGAACAGAAAGAGGTAATCACATCTTCCATCTCATTGTTGGGAAACAAAGATAAAACAACAAAAGTTAATGTTGACCACATGGATGAAGATGAGCTAGTAAAATTAACTTTTACCTCACTAACTAAAGTCAAGGAAAGATCATAACAGAAAGGTGATAAAAAGGCTAAAGTAATTACCAGGGCAATTGATACTGTGAACAAATTGCTTCTAGTACCTATTTTTTTCCATCACATTGATGACATTGAAAATCTAAAAATAACACTTGATGAATTTGATTGATATTATGAGAATGTGATAAAGATTGCAGAAGAGAAGGAATAAAAGAACTATTCGGAGAAGAAACTATCTGAAGTTTGCAAGTCTATTGCATGGGACTTAGGCATTCTGAAAACTTGTTTGACAAATGCAAAGAGTTGAATTGTACATGGAAGGAAACCGTTTATTTATTGTATGAATCCTATTAAGCATGCTCAGAACATTGAAGACATTATTGCGAAGGAGAGGGTAACTCTGAACAATATGATGGACAGTTGTGAAACCTCTTCACAATCTGTAACGGAGTTAGACAAGGAAGTAACAAGAATTTTGGTGAAACTCAGTGTATTGGATATTGAGAAAGGGAGAGTATTAACAAGATTCAAATTACTGAAGAGTTTAATCATGTGAGGCCTCACCCCGACCCATCATAGCTTCATTTTTTTATCACACTTTGACACTTTATGATTCGATACATTGATACACTTTTTGTTTTCCTGACAGGGACTCGTGATATTATGATGTGATGATGATTATATTGTATGGATTATATTTTGATATGGATTAGACCTAGAACATGTGGTTGACTTTGATTATATATGGTTAGATCAGTGAATTGATGAGAAGACTAAATTATGATTTGACTTGACTATTGTATGAATGATTATGTCATGGTGATTAAGGAATTCTTATATTTTAAACATTTATGTATGAAAATTTCAATTAGAGGCTTAATTCTGCTTATAGATTAATGTTGCAAATTATAATTTGAAAATATATATTGCATGTAATTTTATCATCTTGGACTACTGATGCTCGAAGTTTAGTGTGCAGAAATGGGAACCATGGAAATTTTTGGAGAATCAGGGCTAAACACATGTGAATTGAGCAAGCCTAGGTTTAATCCAACAAAGGGTTGAACCTCATTGTAATGTGACCCTTGTTGTAAATGTAATCTGAATGTGTGGTGATAGTTTTAATTTATGTTGTTATTTGGACATATCATTTGTGAATGTGATGTATATTTTGTTTGGTGTCACTTGACACTTGTGTTGTCCATGTGGATAGTGACTTGTCATTTAGGGCTTGGGAAAGAATCCCTTAACTTTTTTATGACATTATATTATCACTTGCATATAGATACCTTAGAGGGATCCTATCATGTTGAAACTCGGATTTGAACCTTAGGGGTACTTTGGAGGGGTTAAAAGTGACCCTAGAGTATATTTTTTTACCAAAATTAGTTAACCCTAAGTGGGTACCTTGGGTGAGGGTTAGTTTTCACCTATGGGAGAAACCTAGGCCACCATTATGACCCTCCAAAATGCCCACTTTTCAAAGGTGGCGAAAATAGAGATGGTCTTATGCACCTAACTTGTCCCACAC
>MU228483.1:1982926-1994653 GCA_018584345.1 Thuja plicata
GATAGCAATGGTGCCGCCAAGCAAACGCCCCCGCAAGTTTGTACCCAAAGTATTCCACGAGGTATGGCTCAGCCTGACATTGTTTTACCCATTAATGAATTCAATGATGCATGCACTTGGCTTGAATTGCACACCCTGATTGGCTATTTTCTGGTCGCAACCCCCCTGAACTTGTTCTCAAGGACTGGGTTGCGAAGAACTAGACTCCTCACAGAATCTGCCTGGAAGGCATTCAGAGCCTTACTAAAGGCTTTTTCCTTTTTCTCTTTTCTAACCCCTCCCATGTGGAGGCTATCTTTGCCAAAGGTCCCTGGAATATCAGGACCTCGTTGTTAATTTTCTAGTGCTGGGCTCGTGACTTCTCTGTCTCTGATGACAAGAAGCTCAAGGTCCCAGTGTGGGTCAAGTTCCCTGGTCTCCCCTTACCTTGTTGGCCTTTCATGCAAGCCATAGCGCAAAAGCTTGGTAGGGTTATATGTCTCGAGCATGATCATTTTCTTAATCCACGCCCTCACAAGAGGCTTTGTGTTGAGGTTGACCTTTCTAGGGACCTTAAAGAGTCCATAGAGAATCAGGTTGGTGATACCACCTTCACCCAGAAGGTGCTCTATCTTAACCTTCCCAATACTTGCTACCGATGTCAATCAGTGGAGCATAAGATTAAGGACTGCCCTCTAGTAGTGCCTCGCCCCAAGCCTACTTCCAAGGATGCTAATACACAACCGGTTGAGACTGGAAAAAAAGAAGCTGGAAAGAAAGAAGACGGAAAAAAAGATGAATGGGTCACTGTCGGTCGCTGTAACAAGCTCCCCAAGCAGCCTGTTTCGGCTCCCGCCTCCCATCTGCCACCCGCTAATAACACGGTTTTTTTGGAAACCCTTGTTATTGAAGCTTCAAACCCTATTGAGCAGGGGAAAAATGTTTCCATCGCCCAAGTTTCTATTCCTATAGTCAGCTTGCCTTTTACGGCTGCCAAAATTGTTCCCTCCAGTTCTTTCCGCCGCTCTCGTAGCCCTTCTGGGCATGCTGAGGCTAAGCACAATGGCATGCAGGACAAGTGGTGTAATATTACTCTAGATTTTTCTGGGTCTAGTTTCATCCCAAGATATTTGTCTAATAGTTTTGCCTCCCTTGGGGACGAGGATGGAATGGATGACACTGTTATTCCATGAAGTACATCTCTTGGAATGTTCGTGGGTTGAGAGACCTTCACAGAAAATATTCTGTCAAGGATTTTTGTAAGTGGTTTTGTCACTTGGATGTTTTATGCCTCCAGGAAGTTAAGATTTCTGGTTTCATGCTTGATTCTTCTTGTAAATTTATTTGACCTAAGAGCCTTTCTCTTTGTTCTCAGCACGAGGCTGGCCGAGGTGGAGTTGTTACTCTCCTCTCTCCTCGTTGGCATTCTCTGCTGGTTAGTCATGGTTCGGATCCCATGCAATGAGTGGTTTGGGCCACTTTCATTATTGAGAATCATTCCTTCAGCATAGTTAATGTTTATGCTCCCAATGATGTTGTTGAAAGATCTCACCTTTGGCGTTGGCTTGCGGATTCTCTGCCACCTGCTACTTGGCTTGTTTGTGGGGACTTTAATATGGTGGAAATGGCGGCTGACAAAGATGGTTTCGTGCCATTTTGATGGACAGCTAGTGAGAGAGAAGCCTGGTATTACATGCGCAATAAATTAGGGCTCTTTGATCTCAATGTGGGCGGTCACCGTTCTGATGGGGCCTGGCACACTTGGTCTAATTACAGGGCTTCTTCTAACAGAATTCATAAAAGGCTTGATCGTGCCATGATCTCGGCTCAATATTTTTTTTCCTTCTCTGATAAGCAAGCCTTACCTATCCTTCCCCTTGTTGATGTGACCTTGTCAGACCACTATCCCATCCAATTTAATATTGTTTGGCAGACAACTAAGGCTAGGCCTCCCACCACGCAATTCTACTTTAATACTTCTATCCTTCAGCATACTGCCACTGTGGCCCACATTCACCGGGTTTTGTACCTGGAGCCTAGACCCACCTTCTTGATAGGTTGGATTCAATGGTGGAATGATGCCCTCAGGCGTACAGCTCACTTTTTACGCATCTATGGCTGGCAATTGGCCAACTATCGTCGTAGAGCCTATGATGCCAACACCAAAGCCTTGTGTATTGCCACTGAAGCCCTTGCTCAGGACCCCTTTAATCAAGAGTTTCAATTCAATCTTGCCAAGTTATGTCATCAGAAGCAAGTGGCTGACAACCATGCTGCCAGAGGAGCCCAGTTGCACTGGTTAAAGGTTGGAGATCAAGTCTCTAAAGATATTTTTACTACCCTCCGTCCTTGGCATACCAGTATGGGCATAGCCAGAGTCCATGAAGGTCCTTCCCTTTTCACGGAGCTTCCTGATGTTTTGCAAGCCTTTGTTTGCCATTATGAACAAGTCTTTGCTACTCAGGGCCGCTCCCTTGCCAGCGAGAAGGCTCTCAAGGATTGCATCGCTGTGGTTCCTCAGTGTCTCTCACCTGCTCAGTGGGTCTTTTGTGACCAACTAATTTCCCTGCAGGATCTTCGAGAAGCTGTGTTCACCATGGCTGATGACAAAGCCCCTGGTTGTGATGGCTTTCCCTGTGAGTTTTACAAAACCCTATGGGATGCCATCAGCCTGGATCTTCACCAGGTTTACTTGGAGGCCTTTCATACCCAATCCCTTGGGGATATCATCAGTCAGGGGAATATCAAGTTCATTCCCAATTTTGGGGATCCTGAAGATATTTGTAACTGGCGGCCCATCACTTTGCTCAATGTCTCCTACAAGATCATTGCGAAAGCTCTGGCTCTTAAGATCTGACACATGCTTCTGCAAATTGTTTGGCCTGAACAAACAGGGTTTAATAAATCAAGATTTATTCTTGACAACATCATTGTTGTTTGGGAAGGTATGGAATGGGCTCGTAAGTCTAACCAGAAAGCCCTTTTTCTCAAAATTGATTTTGCTAAAGCTTATGATCGTATTGAATGACATTTTATCCTTGCGATGCTTCACGCTATGGGTTTCGGCCCAAGATTTCTTCAATCTGTGCAGATGCTCTTCAATGATGCCTCTACCTGCATTACCATCAATGGCCGCCAGTCTTCCACCTTCGAGCTTTTTCATTCCATTCGCCAGGGTTGTCCTCTAGCTCCTGCTCTTTATGTGTTAGTGGCCGAAGGGTTTGGTTATTTTCTTGCTCATTCCATTTCTATGGGAACTGTTAGGGGAATCTCCTTTCCGAATTCTTCTCAACAGCTGGTCAATGGCCATTTCATCGATGATTCCTTCCTCACCCTGGCGGAGGATGAAGAGAATATCAAGGCAGCCTTGCAATGTTTAAACACTTTCTGCTTGGACTCTAGCTCTGCCATTTAGTGCCACAAAACCCTCTATTACAGATAGTCGGCTCTTCCCAAGCCTCCCTAGCTTTTGCAGTTTGGCTGGACAAAAATTTAGCATGGGGAGATATTCTGGTTCCTAGGTATCCCCTTTGCTTTTCAAGGCAATCCTACTGATCTATGGAATGTAGTACTTTCTAAGATTGAAAAAAAGCTTACTTACTAGATCACGAAGCCACTTTCCCTCGCAGGAAAATTCTAGATCTGCTCCAAATTTCTGGCTGCTACGCATGTTTACTACTCCTCTTGTTGGGCCCCTTCCAAAGCCTCTTACAAACGACTTGAGAAACTTCTCCGGGATTTTCTTTAGGCCTCTAGTATTGATCATTGGGGCTTTCACAGAGTCGCCTGGGAATTTTTTTGCCTTCCCAAGTCCTCTGGCGGGCTTGGTTTAATTGATACCCAGAAGCAAGGACATGCCCTTTGTGCCAAGTGGATTATGCGTTGCCTCTCTGGTGATGAATCCTGGAAAATTCTGCTTCGGCACTGCATTTTCTCAGGATTTCCTCTTCACAAGCCTACCTGGAAGGGGATTGGCTTTCAAACCCTTCTGGTTATGAGGGAACCTATTTAGATCCAGGGTACTTTTGTTGCCAAAAGTATCTGGAGAGCCTGGGAGTCTATCAAGCTTTAGCTTCGGTGGGCTGGAAATGGATTTCATGATGGTCTTTCTTTCAACCAGCAGAACATTTAGTGGTCTCCTCTTTTTGCCCAGCAAGGGATTCCTCTTGCCAGAATGCAAGGAGTTAGTGCTCTTCGATTCCACAAGCATGGCATTCAGACCCCTAAAGATGTCTTTTCTAGAAGCACCATGAGTCTTCGATCCTGGGATGATCTCCGAGTTTAGTTTCGGCTCATCCACCCAGATCGTCAGACTTTTGACTTGCTAGTTTCTGCCATTCTGCCTCACCTCTTACACAAGTTGGGAATACAGTCCATCAGACCGTGGTGGAAAGACTGGAAGTGGTATCCTGCCACTCCATTCACTAGTTACAAGCTGAAACTTGGGTATTCTTGGCTTATGCCTCATTTGCCCATGATTGACTCGCTCAATCACCGCTGGCATCTTTCCTCTTCGCAGAAGAGATGGGGGTGGAGATTTTGCATCATTTGGGATGTTGTTACTGAGCCTAAAATTGCTCATTTTTCCTGGTGTTTGTTATACCAGGGCTTACCGTTGGGAGTTAGGCTCATGCATATGGGGGTTCCTGACCCCAAATGCCCTTTTTGTGGTCACTCGGAGACTCTCATGCATATTTTCTGGTTTTGTCGTCATGCTCAAAATTACTGGAATTGGATTCATGACTTTTTTTCTCCCTTCAGGCCAGAACCCTTTTCTTGGCACATGGTTCTTCTTGGTGACTCTCCTAGAATGCCTTCCCAGTTCACCCAGATTTGGCATTCCTTTCAGCTGGAAATTTTATTTACTCTGTGGAAAGATAGAAATGTTGTGCTTTTTTCTCACAGTTCTCGGGATATTCATGTTTCTCTTTTTGATAAAGCTTGTATTCGTAATAATGTAATGATGCAAATCCAGGTGCAAGCTGACAAAGTGGCCTAAGAGGTTGCCCACTTACAGGAGTTGCTCCAGCACTGGGGCAATGCCCCTTGCACTGTTGCCTGAGTGCCTCCATATTCTCTCGCAGCTGACCGTACGCCGCCCAGGGG
The DNA here is from genome assembly GCA_018584345.1 of Thuja plicata. Classification (NCBI taxonomy): domain Eukaryota; kingdom Viridiplantae; phylum Streptophyta; class Pinopsida; order Cupressales; family Cupressaceae; genus Thuja; species Thuja plicata. Next base: position 1,988,012 of record MU228483.1, read on the forward strand.
GCGACGTTGTAGCCGGAGCTCCTCTGCCAGACACTCTAGGACCCCGCGGCAATGGCGTCACCGCTCCCACTCCCCGCCTCCTCAGAGGGATGCGGGTTCTGGGTGGCCTCCTGTGCTTGCTTCTACTGCTATTGCTTGGCCTTCGGCCTCTGCTCCTGTTAATAAGGGAAAATTCCCTCGCCTGGCGCTGGCTATCTCGCCCAGGCGGGAGGAAGGAGAAGTTGAAAAAGAAGATCCTGAAGATGGCTGGGCCATTCCTGATCAAGATCCTATGCCCATTGTCTGGGGCAAACCGGATGACAAAGATCCTCCTCCCTCTTCTGCCACTGCTCTCGCAGCCTGAGGGGTTCTGGTTTTATATGTTTTTTGACGAATAGTTGTTTGTTTCCAGCCTAGGTGCCGTGTGAACTTGCGGGGTGAATTTTTTCCCGCGGCCCTTTTTTTGTGAATTTTGTACTTCAATATTTCTTTTAATAGTGAAGGCCTCTATTCATCAAAAAATTCTTAAGTTAGTCTAGGTTTTTTTTATATTACTTTAGTTTAGTTTTTGTTTACTAATTTAGTCTAGTTTTTAAATCACTAATTTAGTTTAGTTTTTTCAGTTAATTAATTTAGATTTGTTTATTAGATTAATTTTTGTTATTAATTTATATTAGATTTTGATTTTACTAATTTAGATTAGTTGTAGTTATTTAATTAGATTAGTAATTATTTTTTTCATTTTGTCAATTAGATTAAATTTTTTTTATAGATTAGATTAATTTTAGATTTTGACTTTGTTAGTTAGATTTTTCTAATTTGTGTTTTGATTTTTTTTTGGGGGGGGGCTAACTTTTTCTTTTTGTTGGCTTTTGCAGGTGGTGATTGATTTTCGAAGACATTTTTTTTTTAAACTACCAATGACATTTGGTGCATGATGTTTGTCTAAGACTTAATTTTTTAAACCAATTGTCTGTTTAACTTAGCAAACACTTCATTTTGGTGCTTAAAATACCAAGTGTTTGATGTGTTTGGTGCTTTGGCACATTTTGTTTAGATAGAACCCAAGATAAAACAAATGTATCGTCTCCCCTCGCCTTTGTGGGGGGCTTACCTTGCGTATATTAAACCCCTAGTAGGATTGGTTATGGCCTTAAGTGGCTTGTTGGATGCTCGTATCATGTCAGTCCCCCATATTTTACTAGAAACCTATTGTGTTAGTGGCCAAAATCCTTCTATTTGATGGTGCAAGAGGTCAAACCTCTTAAGTCATCCCGCATTCTCGCAGTTTTTAGTAGAGATAACCGTTCCTTGGGAAGTGATACCCCTTGGAATATGAAATTTGGTGCACTTGAGAAGTGAGTTTTGTGTAAGGGGGAGTCGGTGTCACCAAATTTATAAGCTATCCGCTCTGAATAACTGTGGCTCAAGTTTATCCGTAATGGGATCCAACATATATTGTCCTATCCTAACAATAGGTTGTGTTTGTCTAATATCACAAAAGACCACCTTGTTTGGCGTGTGTTCAAAAAATATTCCTAACCAAACATCACTTGGCCAAACCTTTTATCATTTACCCAAACACATCTATCAAAACCTTGATCAAACACATTGTCCAAACTTTCAAACATAGGAAACTCAAACCTTTTAGCTTTGTTTCAACTTTCTATAAGTGTCCTTTAGGTTTTCTCACTTGAATCTTTCATTCTAGGTCATCCCCCTTGGTCATTACCTTAGCCCATCCTTGCATGCCTTCATAGGTCATCTCTTTTCACTCACCTTAGTTTATGACCTTAGCTTTCATTCAAAACCTTGTCCTTGTTACCATTTTGTCATCATCCTTTTGGACTTATCATATCCCTAGGTCATCCTTCATTTGGTCATTACCCTTGGTTTTCATTTCAATCCTTCATTTTTTCCTTATCATTAGTTTGCATTTAGGTCCTTGTTCTTTACATTATCATAACCTTGTCCTTACCATATTGTCCTTTGCACTCATCTTGTTAGACCATCTTTAGAATATCATCCCATTTCATTTTCCACCTTTGACTTGCATTGTCCAAACCTATTAGAGTTATAGGGTACATATCATCTCCCTTAGGTTTCATTTACCTTTCCCCCATTTTAGAATCATATTAGATGTTTCCCTTAGGTCCATACCCATGGTTGAAACAAGGTCTCAAGCTGCTAGGAGACGAGAAAATTCCTCACAACCATCCATAGACAATTTAAACTCAAGACCATTTCAGTTTGATCCCACACAATTCTTGTATTATGATGCTAATACATGATCACCTACAAATTCACCCCAATCATTGCACGTGAATTTATTTGGAGTTCCACAACAAACCAACTTTGGAAATGATCCCCAATTACATAGATCTAACTCCTCATTTACATTTGACTTTGATAAAAGGGAAAATATATCATGACCAACAAGGATCTTTCTCACATGTTGAATTATGTTTCCATCCAAGTTATAATTATGTCCAATCCAAATCACCTTAGAATTCTCAAAAGGATTCTCATATTCAATCTCTGACATCGTTAGATTCAACCAAAATCACCTTGGAATTCTCAAAAAGAGTCTCATGTTAAATCTCAACCATCCTTAGATTCAGAGTCCTCGCAAGATGGTCGTGACCCTTAAGCATAATTTTCTCAAGAAGAAAATGATAAATCTTGTGACACATTGTTGCTTAGTGAACCTATTGCATATTCCCTTCATCTTCAATAAAAAATAGAATCAAGTTATGAGCTTAAGGGTAGATGGAATGAGGCTAGGTCACAACTTGGAAATAAAACAAAACCATTTGAAAAGAAAAAATTACAAACCCAAACTCTCAAAGATTTACCTCAAAAATTGGGTCGTATACAAGAAAATATTTTTGAGCATGACCATAATCATCCCCCATGTCTAGCAATGGTTCATTCTATGAAAATTACACTAATGACACATCCATATCACATCAAGAAAGTGTTCCTCATTTGGCCTCCATATCTCTCACCACTCCTTCATCCTATAAAGCTTCAAAAGAACAATCTATACCATCTCCATCAAATGGAATATCTAATGATGAAACTTCTCCAATGCTATCCATAATGAAAATGTAAGATAATCCATTCCTATGTACAAGTCCCATTTACAATTCATAAATTATAGATCCAATGCCTCCACGTGCTCCATTCCCAAGAAAACCCATTTCAGGAAGTTCTATCCAAACTAATTCCATATGTCAAGACATTAATTCTTTCGCCAAATCTCCCATGCATATTCCTAATCATACCCCATGTCAAGAGGATGATCTAAAGCATGAAAAATCAAGTCCTGAAAAAAATCAAGATCAAGATTCCAAGAATGACCAATCCCATACAAATTTTTAACAAGATCTTATCTTCCTAGAATCTAATGATGATCTCGCCATCTATATTCATCCTATCAATGAGGATTCCCATCTATCACAAACAAAAATGTCCTTCCAAGCCTTATTTACCTTCCACTTACTATTCCTAAGAAAGATCATGGCATTCCTTATGTTCTTCCTAATGATTACATCTAAGGTCAAGAACATAATGCCCTTAATATGGATATTGATGATCCCCTTCCAAGTAAAGATCAAATAATTCTTTCATTGTCATGTCCACCACAAGATCCTTCCATCCCTTTATCCCCATGTCCTATTCCTCCATGTCCACCACAAGACCCTATTTTTCTAAATGATCCCAACATTCCTATTATTCAACCTTATGTAGAATCTGTCATATCTCTTGATCCCCCTCATGATTCCAATGCTTCTACGCAATATGTTCATGAACCCATGACATATCAAAAGGGTTCCTCCACATACATTTGGTCTGGTTTACTTGGAAATCCTATCATGTCTTCTATGTCATATCCACCTCAAAATGGATTTGTATCTAGAAGCAAGTATCACATTGGTAGAAATATTTGTCAAATCATGCATTATAAAGACAAAGAGTTAAACCTCCATGAGAAAAGCATATTAGAATCCCTCCATATCAAAGAAAACCATAATGGTCATGGCCTCAGTTACATACCACATTCTTAAGATGTTGGTATTATCACAAAAACTAAATTCAAATGTACACCTCCCCCTTCAAACCTTCCATCCATATTAGGTCCATATATCCCTCCATCCATTAGCTGGAAATCGATTTATCCTTTTGTGAGTCAAGATCAACAAATCCACGCATCTTTGAGAAATTTCCATGCATCAAAAATACCTCCATATAATTCCCATCCATCCAAAAATCCTCCATATCATTCTTATCCATCCTTGAATATCATTCATTCTCCCAACAATCTGGATGCTAAGCGTAAAGTCTTTAAGTCCAACAATCCACATGTAGTCAAGGATCAACATGTCCAATCTAATCGACATGTAAAAATAAAGAAAAATTTGATCCAAAAAGAAAAAGGAAAATACAAAAGGCCACAAAGGCCCACCAAGCAAAAGAGAGAAATACCAAATTCCATATGGGTTCCCAAATCTCTTGTACAAGCAATGTGTTCCAAGGAACCAAAAAATAAAAAAAAATAAAAAGCTACATGGATTCCCAAGAAGATCCTTGAAGCACAACTTCCCAAAGAAAAATCAAAGTTGGCATCCAAAATTGTTATCCCTCCTTTTAAATGTCTCCTTCATCCAAATCCATTTTGGTTCCTTATGTCCCAAAATCCATATCAAAATCCTAAAATTCTAAATTGTTTTTTCCTCCACCACTTCACCACCCCTCAAGATGTGTGTCATTGTTGTTCTTGCCCACATTCTCATCCACTCAAAATCAAGCCTTTGTGCGCCCCCTCCATTACCTAATGCCTACTTTTTAACCTTTCATCCATCCTATCCAATCTTTTGTGTCCAATCATCTATTTCATTTACCCTACCAAAGTCTTTGAGCATACCTTCTATATCCATGGGCCATTATTTCATAACTTTCAAGACTATCATCCAAAGAGTAAGATTCTTGAGTCATTTTTCCATTTCCTATATGCATCCACTATTTTTTTCAAAAAGGTCAATAATTTCAAGAAAAAAAGTCAAAAAAAAAAAAGAAAAAAAAAAGAGAGAAAAAAAGCATTCTTCCAATAGTGAAAACCTAGAAAATAGGTGCTTTGGGCAAGTACCATGATGAAAACCTGGCAAACATGCATCATGTGTAATCTATGAACATCTTGTGTTCCATACTTGGGGGCAAGTTTTGTCCATGTTGTCATATAATACCCCCCATCACTCCATACTTGGGGGTATGTTTTATTCATGTTCATCCATTTTATCTTATCCATCACATCCTTTTTCCTTAATTACCCTTTGTCCCTCATATCCATCATCCTTCTTTGCCTCCATATTCCCTTTTCCCCTCTTCGATCTTGATAAGGTTGAGGATCTTCATGATTATCATGTATTTTATCTGCTTGGCATTGCCCATATCCATTTTGGTCTGTATTATTAATCTCATTTACAAACCCTTTAGTTCTTATTGTTGACCCTTTTATGTGTGTCACTTTAACCCTCCTTTTGATCTTGCTTATCCTTTCATGTCCTATTATTGTCCTATCATTTTCCTATCCAAATTCACCCCCTGATCTTGATATAAAATAAGGACGTAAAATGTAAAACATGTTTTCAAAACCTCTTTCCATGTCCACTCTTGTACAACGCTTGAAATTCAATTCCCTATATCATTACCTGATCCTATCCTATCTGATCCTTTGGCTTACAAAAATAACATTTCTCCCTTTGTCGGATAGTCCTTGGGAGTCAAATCAGTCCTAATGTCATTATAATGTTGTCACCATCCTTCCTCCTTCCATTATCATTCCATCAGTCTATTCATCCATTCATAATGCCCCTACCTTGCTAGACATTGGGGGAAATCAAATATATATTGCTCAAGCATTAATGTCTAAAAAAATCCTAAAAAGAAAATAATGTCCTGAAAAAATCCTAAAAATTGTAAAAAGTCATGAAAAAAGAACAAAAAGTAAAAATAAAAAAATCTAAAAAATCTAAAAAAATTAAATATATGTTTAAAATCTAAAGCAATAAAGTGTCAGTTTCTCACACCAATGTCATTTCATTTTCACTTCTTGTTTTCATTTCATTTTCAGTAAATTTCCCTTTGCAACAAGGCATCCATTTTAACACACGCAATCAGGAGACATAGTGTATGCCTCTCTCTCTGGTTTCCCACAGCTTTCCAAAGGCGGGGGTTAGTAGCAAAGGTTCACAAATGAATGCAAATCAAGTATACAATGACTACTAAATGAATAACAGAAACGTGAGCAATAAAATGTACAAGCAAGAGAAAGGAAGACAAATAAATGCAAACCCCATGATGCTTGAAGCTTCTATTGTTTCTCTCTACTCCTTCCGAAACGCTATTCTTAATGCTCAGTATTGGCGGGGCAGCGTCTATGACTTGAGAAGCGTCGAGAATTTGATAATTGAAATGTGTGTGTGTGTGATCGCAAGATGGCTTGAATGCTAGAACCAAACTTACGGAGTAATGGCGCACAAGAGCTTGAAATCCTGGATCCTTCAAATGGTTATGAAGGGTTTATTATATAGGAATTGGTGATGAAATGAACGGTTGAGATCAATCCCAGAGATGGGGAGATGAACGGTTGTGATCAAAAGG